>ML396732.1:3102-46713 GCA_005239525.1 Nicotiana knightiana | reverse complement strand
AGGCTTTTCTTCAAACACCTTGCATCCATATCTGCATAATAAACACCACCATTAATCACACGTTTGTTAAATGATTTAACGTCCTCCTTTTAATCCCGAAATACCTTATCATTATTTTTATTTCTGAAACTACCCCTCGATTTAACTACTACCCCTCGATTTAACTACAGAGCCCGTGAGTCACAATTTTAATGTGTTAGCATCTTTTTATAGACCATGTGGCTGTTTGGGTTCGACAACACCATAGCAGTAATTTTTGATTATCACAATTTTATTGTAGTAATCATAATATCACCACTACATCACTAATTTATAAGCAGTGGAAGATAGAGATTTAGGGCCCACTTTATGATAGACAAAAATAGGATTAAGAAAATATATAGTATCAATCTGATAGGTATAATAATGGTTTATTATATTTGAAGTATTTTTTTCCAAATGAACCTATCAATGTATTTCAAGAATTTAAATGTATGCCATATGTATGTTGAATATTTAACTGTATAATGATGGTATAATTTAAGTAACAATAAATACTTCAAGTATGATTATATCACTGCTATGCAATTTTAATTATTAACTACATAATATCAATGGGAGGTCTTATATATTGTATAATGCTAGTATATTAATAATTTAGTGTGATGATTCAAATGTGTTGTTATGTATTAGCAAATTATATATATGGTATAATTTTAATATAATAATGATACGCGGTATTATACTAGTATAATAATGGTATATCCCACGGTGTGTGATATATATTAGGTATGTTGTTGTTGTTGTTGTAATAATAGTATCTTAATGTTTTAGACTTTTTAGATGTGTTTTTTTTGTAATGTATATTAGTTTTAATATTATACATGAAATAATAGATGTATAATTATATAATCATGTGTGATTCATATGTGATTCGAACTATTAGACGCCATCATGGTCCCGGGATGAAAAATTACGGATCGTGACAATTGGAGAACTTGATAGTGCTTTCGTGAAGTAATTGATATTCTAATGCATTTTTATTTTAGAAAGAGATCCACAGAAAGAAAAAGGAAATGATTCCATTTGTGTTGACTCCACTAAGCAAATCAAGTTAATTTTTTTTTAGGTTCGGAGAGAATGCGAGAGAATAATTGGAAGGCTAAAAATATGGCAGAAATGAGGAGTACTGAAAAAGTATACTTTTAGTATAATAGTGTGATAGAAGATTAACAAATTAAAATGGTAAAAATTGCACGCTTTATTTGGTCGCCCCTATTTAATTTATACTTATTTTTTTTTAAACTTTTAACTTGTACCCACTTTTTAAATAACTTCAGCCCCCTTTCTCCTCCTCCTCCTCCTCCTCCTTCTTCTTCTTCTTCTTCTGCTGCTGTTGTTGTTGTTGCTATGGAACTTCAGTTCATGGAATGATTGCCATAAATATGTTTATCATATTATTTAAAAATAAATTATAAATAATTACGTAAGTTAGTAGACAATAATTTATGAATATTTTCACGTACGTAAGTTAGTAGACAATGATAATTCTGTTCTTTTCACATTTATTGTTTCCAAAATTTATGATTTAGATACTGTTGGCAATCTGATTTATGATAATTTATGATTTATTTATCTAGTATGTTAGAAAGCTTTTTCAAAAACTTCAGCTTATATAGTGCTGAAGTTTTTACAAATGAACTAAATAACTTCAGTTCTAGAGCTGAATTTCGCCAGTTACAAAACAAAAACTTCAGCTGAAGTTCGCTAGTTACAAAAACAAAAACTTCAGCATACTTGGTTCAACACACTTGCTACTTCAGGCCCTTCTACTAGAATGCTGAAGTTTTGCGTGATTGCCTTTGCTACTTCAACCCCGTATGCTAAAGTTATGCGAAAAAACGGATATACTTATAATTTTTTTGCAACGCAAACACAAGTTAAAACGTGACACAAAATGTAAGTATAGATGCAAATGTCTCGTTAAAATGGAACAAAACTGATCCCTTGATTTGTGGGAAAGTCATGAACGTTTAACTTTTCAAAATCTATTCTATTTGTAAGTAAATCTGCTAAATTTGGAATAAATGAAAAATGCTTTCCTTTTCCTTTATATAAATAGTCTCACAAAAGTGCTCTACGATGTAAAAATCTCATAATAATTAGCTGCCCCGTTATACGAATCCGGCCCAATTCTTTTATTACCCGGTTTAAAGAATAACCTTAAGAGGCTATGCTCATTATAAAACCCCCGAAAAAAGGAGAAGTTGTGGTGAAATCTTCACTGTCGACTCCGATGATATAAGGGTATTTTGGGATCAAAAAGTGGACGGACGATAATTTTAAATCATTTATCAAATCATATGGATAATCTTAATCCCTTTCCGACAAAAATATATTGTCACTAAAGTCTCTTCGTCACTATCTGTACACATATTCTAAAAATAGATTTTCAATTTTACTTGTCCACTTTCACGTATCAAGAGAAAAATAATTTTCTTTCCTGTTTTGTCATTAATTACTTATTCCAAGTTGTTTTCCAAATCCATCAAGACTATATACCATTTATTATGAATATCATGATAAATTTTGTACTTTATTTATACTTCGTAAAGGGTGTGCAAAATCAATAGTGAACAAAGGTGTATTAAATTTTGAAAGAGACTCTCAATGAGAAGGGTTTTTGGAAAGGTGCCCTAAATAATAAAGAGTAGGATTTATACCTATAATATGTGATTTCTTCAAAAAGTATGCCTTTTCACATTAATACAATGTCATCCCTTTATTAAGTGATAGATACTTGTAATGGTGATTATTTGACTTTAAAACAATAAGAATTAAATGCATTGATGTTTCTTCATCCTAACTCTTTTTCTCCAGTTATATTTTTTCCAATAATTTCAGCACTAGTCACATAAAAACACAAAATTCATGTAAGATAAATATTGCAAAATTGATATAAAAAAATGTCTGCCAGTAATAAAAATAAACCACGAATGTACAAAATGAAATCAGGAAAGACAACACCTATCGTAATTGTTATCGTAATCCTTTGTATTTATTTATTTGGGAGTTCTGTCAGTTGGACTAAAAGTGCTCGACTTTTGTTAACTTAATTACTTAAAAGAATCAAAATGTACTCAATCTAATACAAAGGGAGAAGTGCACCGTTAGCCACTAATAAGATATATATTTACTTTTAAGTCACTGTTTAAAATGTCTTTAATCTTTAGTCACTGCTTTAATAAATTTTACCCGCTCGGATGAAAATACCCTTCTGCTCATAAAGTTCAGGACCAAGTGTCCTTAACTTATGAGCTTGTTACCGTAAGTTCAAAACTAGATATCCTTAATTTATGAGCTTGTAAGTCTAAGTTAAGGACTACTTATCCATAACTATTCCGATAACCTCCCTACTTCGACGACCCTCCTCCATTTTTTCAGATAACTTGCAGCTCCTACTCTCTCTTCTTCACACTCAACCTTTTTAAGTTACATACTTATTTATCCTCAATCTTTATCCCAACAAGAAAAGTCCTAAAGATCAAACATAACAATAGCAACGTTCTCTTCTTGAGAAAGTAAAACAGTAGCAACGTTTTCTTCGGAGGAATCTCTGGCCACATTTGTCTTACGCGAATCACAACCATGACAACGAAGACGATAGCAAGCACAAAAGTAAGGAAAATCCCGCCGATCATAAAATTTAGAAAGGGTAACATCGTCTTTTCATATTAATTTTAATAGATTAGTGATTATTTTTGGTCAACATTAAAAATACTGAATAAAAAATAAATACTACTTTAAAAAATGATTACCCCACACAATTTTTACTACAAAGGGGTGACAATTTGAGCGCAAACCCATCCAAAATATTTTTTTTACTTTTTTTTTCTGCACCACCCACACTTCCTACCCCCTCCCCTCCCGCAAACCTCCTCAAAATTTTTTTTTTTACTTTTTATTTTTAATTTTCTATTTTCTATTTTTTCGTTTTTCTGTACCATCCACCCACCTCGAACGCCCCCGCCCGCAGACCCCTTCAATTTTCTTTTTTTTATTTTTTTTTATTTTCTGTTTTTTCATATTTTTGCACCATCTACCCCCACCTGCAAAATATTTTTTAACTTACACATTCTAAATACTAATTTATTATTTAAGAAAATATATTTTGATTCTCAAAATACTAATAGTATTTATTTATCTTTTATACATAGGCGTATAAAAAGTAAAAGGCTTTATTTATACAAGATGAACATGGTTCTAAAACATGGGTCAAGTTGCGCATGTTGAGCTATGATCCGTTGTTTAGCCCATCTTGATCCAGCTCATCTTAGCCCAAGTACACTTTAACTGTATTAAGCAATGACTTATTTATTAATCTAACCCATCTTGACCCGTCCAAGTTCAACCTAACCTGCCCCTAAATTTATACAATAGGGACATAAAATAGACTTACCCAAAGTCAAGGTTTCGTTTGGGTTAAAAGTACATAAATGGGGTGTACACTTCTGATCCCCTCCCTAACCCGACCACTGCACTCGAAATTAAGCTAAAACTTAAACTACATTTTTAACCCCCACTAGCCAAATTAAAAAATACATATACTTGATCTATTAAAATTGAGAGTCTCTCTAGTCAATTTACAAATCAGATCAGCTAATTTAGGTCAATTGTTTCGTGTAAGATTCTCATTGAGGGAATGAGAAGTGCAATACGAGCAAGGAAGCATTTAGGATTTTATACAAATAGCCAGTGAGATTTATTGTTTATCTTTTTTACTGACGTACATATATTATACACAGATTATAAACGATTAAGTAGTTCTATAAACGTTTAATTCACCGTCAACATTACATATTAAGCTACACATAACACCAAAAAAAAAAAAAAAAAAAAGGAAGGGCCTACATTCTCTTTAAATATTTTCCCCATTTTTACTATTCTACTGTGTAAGCATTCTTTATTAATTATGAATATCTATGTTTTTACCCGGATCAATCAGGGTCCGTGAGTTTTGAATACTGAATAATTTAAGAAGAAAACCAAAAAACAAATCTATATACATTTATTAGTATTGGGTAGCAGTTATAAGTTATAACCATGTGCGATATAAATATTACGTTGAACAAATAGTACAAGAAGTACCCTTATTATGAAGACATCGTCCAAAGTCCCACAAAATAATTTTGTTATTTCACCGCTAAAATATATTAATTGCATGATATAATATTAAACAACATTCTAAATTGTGGAGGGTGTGCGGAGGCAGATGTAATTTTCCGATATGAGATTCATATGAATGCAGTATTTTTATCATGAAATATAAATTTATATATAAAAATTTATTAAAATCACAATAAAAAGTAAATATGAATTCTAATATATAATAAGTTTTAAACTTATAAATTTCAAATTTTGTATCCGCTTGTAGAGGCACGAGGTGATGTCTTTTATGACTTTACCTATCTTTAAACAACTGATATTAGAGATTAAGGGGTCGTTTGGTATGTGGGATAAGGGATAATGAAATTAGGTACAAAATTATTTTATCTCGCATTTAACTCAATTTTTAAATTTGAGATTACAATCCTGAGATGAATTAATCTCACAATTGGGTATTAATCTATCCAACATTGAGGGTAGGATAATAACTCGAGATTAAGGATGACGAGACTAGATTCGAAACTAGACTTGGGTAAGGCCAGGTATTCAGTGTCTGGTTCGATAGGACTAGGGCGGAGCTTGAAGAGCGAAGCGAGCCGCGCTAGCCTAGCAACGTTTTTCAGCAGCAAGATACGGTCTAACGACCCCCTAACCTAGGTTGGGGAGAAAACTCTAAAATCAAAAACGTTGGTTAGGTTCCAAACCTTTCTCTAATAATAAGGTAAGCTTTCAAACCGCCACCCTTTAAAAGAGCGGGCATTAATCTCGAGATTAACACTAAAATGACAACAATATCCTTTTCCAAGGCTCTTCCCAGTCTTTTAAACAATCCAAGATTAAATTGAAAACAAAAGTTTATTCAAACTTATCTAATATACACAAAACACATGTTTAAATACCCGTGTATCTCATTTTTAGTTCTATGAGCTAAACATCTTCTCATAAAAATATATTCACTAAATAATCCCGGTACTATTTAATTCCCGTAATATAATCTCATCATTATAATCCCGGAATTATTTATTCTCCTACCAAAGTGGCCATCTCTAACTCCATAATAACTGGATATCGGATTTTATACAGCAATTTTTTTCTTTTACTTATATGACTTTGCTTTCAGACAGTAGTCTATAGGATATTATGATAGTAACTGATAACCAACTATTATTGTGAAGACATTGTACAATATCCCCCACACAAGCCTAAGCACTATTATACTACTATTAGTTTGTTATTGTATAGAAAGAGGCTCTTTCATTTTTTTTCTTTTCCAATGATGGTTATTTCTTTTACTCAATCAGAAAATTAAGAGACAAAAAGTTAGACATAACATTTATGATTCAACCTAATTTTACTAAGTCTAAAATAGAGGAAGTACGCATCCTCTTTAAGAAAGAAAGTAATGTAGTGCTAGCCGTAACTTTATAAACAACACCCCTAGGGATACAATACAACAACAACAATCCAGTAATAATTCCACTAGTGATGTCTTGGAAAGATAAAGTGTATGCAGTTCTTACCCCTACCCTGAAAGGGTAAAGTGTAGAGAGGCTTATATACGGTCGAAATCAGGTAAGCCCAATTTCGTGAGGTCGAGGAGCCACCCCGAGTCCGAGTTTGAACTAGGTCAAGCGAGATCAATAGATCGAGCTCGAACCCGATAATGGAGTACAAAGCTTGAGGAACGGAGCACACGATCTAGGGCCGAGTATGGCTTACCTCGAAATAGTGTCGTTATGGGTTCATAACAGACGAGATTCCCACAATGGCACAAAGCTCAAAGCATAAATCCCGGAACATATATGTACGAATTCATACAAGGCGGTTAGACAGTTATACAAATTAGATTCCTTTTCAGAAATAAGAATGTATCTTATTTGGGACTCCCCTATTATATAAGGAGGAGCTCATTCATTTGTAAAGATTATCAATCATTGCAAAGAATATACACTCTTACATTTATGCTCATCAGGATTGTTCTTTAGCTTTATAATATTCTCTTTACTTTACTTTACTTTACTGTTCATCTGAGCCCATCTCGAGGTTATCTTGGCTCAAGGTCGAAGCTTGCTGATACGTTGGTTTGATTTATCTTGCTCACTTAACTCATATATTTATCTTATTGTTCTTCAGTTAGTATAGGACTAGATCACATATCTTTAAAACCTCATTATAAGTTTAATTGTTACTCATATTTTAAGGTAAATAGTTTGACGCCCACCGTGGGGCTAAAGATAATAGTGATTATTCCAATGCTGATTTTCATAACACACGTTATTTTCACACTTGTTTCTTCTCAAAGATTCTTTGTTTTCAGGTTGAGATATGTCGAACTCGCAAAACACACCCGTATACGGAAATTATGGTCTCGGATTTCATGGAAAAAATGATAATGTAGTTGCTTCAGGGGTCGGCGTACTGCCGCTTAACCCCGGGGTAGTGCCAATTGCAGAGCCAGTCGATGTTGGTTCCCGCGTCGCTCTGAATGCGGACTTGGGTGCAGACATTGGAGGAAGTGTACGCAGGGAGGTCCGACCTGGTGGTTAGGGAACACAAGGTCTAGGAGATGGGGGAGTTAGACTCCAAATGATCTTCGAAATGCTATAAGCTCAGCAGATTGCTATCGCCCAGCTTCAAAGTCAACAAAATACTCCGAGCGTGGTCGAGCCAGAAACCACTCGCCGTACTGAATTGGTGCCAGAAAGGTAGAATGACAACGGAATGGTGATTGACCCTACAATCATGAAGATGCTCGAAGAGCTCACCAAAAGGATCGAATCAGGAGAAAAGAGGATCGAAGATAATGATAAAAAGATGGAAACGTACAACCCCCGAGTTGATCAAATACCAGGGGCGCCTCCGGTGTTAAAGGGTTTGGATTCCAAAAAGTTCATGCAAAAACCTTTTCCCCTGAGCACAGCCCCGAATCCTATTCCAAAGAAGTTCCGCATGTCGGACATACCTAAATGCAACTGGACCACCGATCCTAAGGAGCATATCACTATATACACATGTGGTACAAAGGGAAACGACTAAGAAGACGATGAGATCGAGTCCTTTTTGCTGAAAAAATTTAGGGAAACTTTATCTAAGGAAGCAATAACTTGGTATCACAACTTGCCCCGAACTCTATCGATTCGTTCGCCATGTTGGCAAATTCATTTGTAAAGGCACACGTTGGTGCTATAAAGGTTGCAACGAGAAAATCTGACGTTTTCAAGATTAAACAAAGGGACAACGAGATGTTGAGGGAGTTCGTGTCACGATTTCAGATGGAGCAAATAGAGTTACCACCAGTCTCTGATGATTGGTCCGTTCAACATTTCACACAAGGGTTGAATGAGTGAAGTTCGATAGCATCATGACAGTTGAAGCAAAATCTGATTGAATACCCTGATGTTACATAGACGGACGTGCATAATCGCTACCAATCAAAGATCAGGGTCGGGGACAACCAATTGGGAGCCCCCTAGGGTTTAGTTCACCCGAACATGTTGGCGGTAAAGGCTTCGAGGGATATTAACAGAGAGCCGAGGTCAAGCAGAGAACAGTACTAGCCATATGTCTCAGATCGAAGAAGCAGCGGTTCGGGACGCGATCCCCCACAGAATGATCGAAGAAATGATCGAGTGCAAAATTCTCGGGGACTCATGAGTAAGAGTGGATTGGAAAAGTACACCGATCCCGCAGAAGCAACTCGATTATCAGAGTGTAACTTTAACGTCGATGCCTCGGGTATCGTTTCGGCCATTGGAAGGATTAAAGACACCAAGTGGCCTAGAACTATACAAACTGACCTTTCTCAGAGGAATCCTAACTTGATGTGTAAATATCATGGTACACATGGCCACAGGACCGAGGATTATAGAAAATTGAGATAAGAGGTAGCTCATTTTTTCAACGAAGGTCACCTTCGAGAGTTCCTCAGTGATAGGGAAAAAAATTACTTCAGAGAAAGAGACGCCAATAGAAAGAATGAGCAAGAGGAGCCCCAGCCTATCATCCACATGATCGTTGGTGGGGTCGACATCCCACAGAGACCTGTTTTCAAACGCACCAAAGTGTCGATTACAAGAGAGAAATGGACCTGAGATTACATGCCCGACGGCACCCTTACATTCAACGACGAGGAAACAGAAGACCTCTCTCAGCCGCATAACGACGCCCTGGTAATTTCTATTTTACTGAATAAAATTCAAGTTAAACGTGTTCTTGTGGATCTAGTTAGCTCGGCCAACATAATCAACTTGAGGGTCGTAGAGCAGCTCGTGCTGCTAGATCAAATCGTATCAGCGTCTCCAGTCTTAAACGGCTTCAACATGGCCAGTGAAACAACGAAGGGAGAGATCATCCTGCTCGTGAATGTGGCCGGAACCATCCAGGACACAAAAATTCATGTTATCGAAGGTGACATGAGGTACAATGTAGTGAGACCGTGGATCCACAACATGAGGGAGGTACCATCTACTCTGAACCAGATGATGAAGTTTCCATCAAAGGTGTGAAAACAGTTTACGGGGAGCAACATGCAGCAAAGGAGATGTTTGCAGTTCATGATTTGACACCAGCGCCAACACCTTCGACCTTAGAGAAATCGAACATTAAAGACAAACAGATGGCTAAATTGCAATCATAGTTCGCAGCCTCGACTGAATCCGAGGAACAAGTACTCGAGGGTGAAGAAGAATATTTCCTTACCCCTCGAGCTTTCGTCGCTCCCGAAGAATCAGATGCAACGAAGTCCACGGTCGAGGAACTGGAGCAGGTGATATTGATCGAACATCTACCGGAACGAAAGGTATACCTGGGAACGGGATTAACCCCCGAACTTAGGAAAAAACTCATTCAATTACTTATCAATAACATAGATTTTTTTGCGTGGTCCCATTTAGACATGAAAGGGATCCCACCAGAGATAACAACACATCGACTAAGTCCCAACCCCGGGTTTAAACCAGTGAAGCAAAAGAGAAGACCGCAGTCCGAGGTAAAACATGCGTTCATAAAGGACGAGGTAACTAAAGTTCTCAAAATAGGGTCCATTAGGGAAATAAAATATCCCAAGTGGTTAGCCAATGTGGTCGTAGTTCCTAAAAAAAGAAACAAGCTTAGAATGTGCGTAGATTAAAAAGATTTGAACAAGGCATGCCTTAAAGACTCCTTTCCACTGCCTAACATCGATCGCATGATTGACGCCACAGCCGGTCACGAGATCCTTACTTTTCTCGACGCCTACTCTGGGTACAACCAATTTCCTGGGTTTCATGGTATCAAATAGGGGGATCGAGATCAACCCCGACAAAGTTAAAGCAATCGAAGAAATCACTGTCAAGGACAATGTGAAGGCTGTACAACGGCTAACCGGACGGATAGCTGCTTTGGACCGATTTATTTCGAGGTCATCGGATCAGAGTCACAGATTCTTCTCTTTGCTCAAAAAGAAGAATGATTTCACATTGGACTTCGGAATGTCATCAAGCGTTGGAGGAATTAAAGTGGTACCTATCGAGCCCACCTCTGCTTCACACCCCGAAGGCGGATGAGAAACTATACTTATACTTGGCCGTGTCGGAGGTAGCGGTAAGTGGTGTACTAGTTCGAGAAGAGCAAGGTACTCAATTTCCTGTTTATTATATAAGTAGAACCTTAGGAGATGCTGAAACCAGGTATCCGCATTTAGAGAAATTAGCACTTGCATTAATAAGTGCATCTAGAAAATTGAAGCCATATTTCCAGTGTCACCCTATATGTGTGTTAACTACTTATCCACTTCGAAATGTTTTTCACATGCTCGATTTATCAGGTCGATTGGCCAAATGGGCCATCGAGCTTGGCGGGTACGATATTGAATATCAACCCCGAACGACTATCAAGTCTCAAATTCTAGCGGACTTCGAGCGATTTTACTCCTACCCTCGTACACGAATTAGAAAATGAACTTCTACTAAAGTATGGTACATCATCAGGTGTGTGGACCCTCTTCACCGACGGTGCCTCGAACGTAAAAGGGTTCGGGCTCGGCATTGTTTTGAGGCCACCTACGGGTAGCACTATTAGACAATCTATCAAAACTTCTATATTAACTAACAATGAGGCCGAGTACGAGGCTATGATTGCAGGTCTTGAATTAGCCAAAAGCCTGGGAGCAGAGGTCATTGAGGCCAAATTCGACTCTCTGTTGGTGGTGAACCAAGTGAACAAAAGCTTCGAGGTTCGAGATGATAGGATGCAGATATACTTAGACAAGTTACAAGTGACATTGCACCGCTTCAAGGAGTGTATGTTGGACCATATACCTCGGGAGCAAAACAGTGAAGCCGATGCACTTACGAATTTGGGTTCATCAGTCGAAGAAGATGATGTTGTCTCGGGGACTGTTGTCAGTTGTCTAGGTCTGTGGTCGAGGAAGGTCATACTAAGATAAACCTACAAGTTTGACTTGGGATTGAAGGAATAAATATGTTGAGTATTTGAAGCACGGAAAGCTCTCTCCTGACCCTAAATAGTCGAGAGCCCTACGAGCCAAAGCATCCTGATTCGTACTGGACGAAAACGGAACGTTGTACAGGAGAACCTTCGATGGACCATTGGTCGTATGCTTAGGACCGGGGGACACCGATTACGTTTTACAAGAAATTCACGAAGGCACTTGTGGGAACCACTCTGGTGTTGACTCTTTGATTCACAAAATTATTAGAGCTGGATATTACTGGGATAGCATGGAGAAAGACACTAAGGAGTTTATTTGAAAGTGTGACAAATGCCAAAGTTTTGCGAAGACGATCCATCAGCCCGGTGACCAACTCCATTTAGTCTTATCCCCATGGCCATTCATGAAATGGGAGATGGACATAGTAGGCCCCCTGCCAACGGTACCAGGTAAAGCTAAATTCATTTTGTTTATGACTGACTACTTTTCCAAATGGGTGGAAGTACAGACCTTTGAGAAAGTAAGAGAAAACGAAGTCATAGACTTCATATCGGATCACATCGATACCCGCCGAAATTCTATGCAATAACGGGAAGCAATTCATCGGCAACAAGGTAACAAAGTTCCTCGAAGATCACAAAATAAATAGGATCTTATCGATGCCATATCACCCAAGCACAAACGGCCAGGCCGAGTCTACTAACAAAACTATTATTCAAAACTTGAAGAAAAGGTTGAGTGACGCCAAAGGGAAATGGAGAGAGGTTTTACCTGAGGTCCTTTGGGCATATCGAACGACATCAAAGTCCAGCATGAGAGCAACCCCATTTTCTTTGGTGTATGGTTCCGAAGCGTTAGTTCGAGTCGAGGTCGGAGAACCTAGCATCAGATTTCGACATGTAACCGAGGAATCAAATCACGAAGCTATGAACACTAGCCCCGTACTACTGGATGAAAAATGAGAAGTTGCACTTGTTCAAACGGCCGCGCAAAAGAAAAGGATCGAGAGGTATTATAATAGGAGGGACAACCTTCGTCACTTTGAAGTCGGGGACTTAGTTCTAAGGAAAGTCACCCTCAATACTCGAGACCCAAATGAAGGAAAACTAGGCCCAAACTAGGAAGGACCATATCGAGTCATCAGAGTTATTAGAAAGGGATCCTACAAACTTAGCACAATGGAAAGCGAACAATTACCAAACAATTGTAATGTATCACTGCTCAAACGGTATTATTGCTAAGGTATGATCTTCTCCTTTTTACATTTGTATCCGAAACTAACCCATTGCAAGTATTCGATCGAAGACGCCGAGATATCCCTTTTACAAGAAGACCTTAGGTTTTAAAGAATGCGTTGCACTTTTTTCCCCTTAGATCGGGTTTTATCCCAAATGGTTTTTTTCGGCAAGGTTTTTAACGAGGCAACAACTATGTTCTACCTAAGGAGAATTCAACAGTATCCCAAGGCTTCTTTTCAATACATCTCGAATTTTTTGTGGGCATCACCATCGGGGACTAGCATATCAAGGAAAATATTTCACGTCTAAGAGGGCCTCGATAGGAAAATTTTGTAATGTGCCAAACGGTCGAAGGAACCGTGTCCATATAGAATAACCGAGCCCCGACGACAAAACATGTACGCATGTATGAGTTATTTAAAGAAGCATCCTTTCTATATTAAACACTTTATGTCTTGAAGAAATTCACTACATACGAGCTCCATACTCAGGGACTGTCATCAACAGTCAACGCATTCCAATTATTCGATATACATAAACTCAAACTCATAAGACCTCAAAGAGGCATCCCTCGACGTAAAGACCAAGGCGGTCACACTCGGGGACTAATGTTTCGAACAAAGTTCAAATGTTATCGGGAAACAAGCCCAATAGACATGCCAAAAGGCTACGACCATATTAAAGACTACGGTCATATGAAAAGGCTACGACCGAAATAATGCGGCTCGGAGACGTCCGAATTCCGCCATAAACTAAGGCCTTTAAATACTTTGAAAAACCGGTTAAATAAGGCTACCCTCGGAAAAAGCAAGGGCTTCGATAAAATCATCCCCCAAATAATTTAAAGGCTTCAATAACATCAGCCTTCGAGGTGTTAAATCACCTCAACACAAACGAGCTAGGAAAATCTTGCTTTCGATCGTCAAACCCTCGAAAAACCCAATGGGTATAAAAAATATATGCTAAGGCATGAGAATTTTTTACTAAGTCTTTAGCCAAAAAGGGAAAAGGTATAGCCGTTTTTAAAGAGCCTAAGGGCCGATATAAAAGAGCCTAAGGGCTAATATAAAAGAGCCTAAAGGCCGACACACTAAGGGTTCAAGATTTCACCCCATCCGAACCTAAGGATTCGAGATTTCACCCCATCCGAACCTAAGGATTCGAGATTTCACCCCATCCGAACCTAAGGGTTCGATCACCCCGAGCCCAAACAAATATTTTTGACTATGGCTCAAAGATCTGTCATCATTCGACACCTAGGGTACATGTCCCGAAGGTTTGAATCTTATTCAACCTCGAAAATTTCAAAGGGACCACCCGAGATAGAATCTCGAATACATCGTTCGAAGGATGAAATTAGTGCAAGAAATTGTAAAGGAAAAAATACTAAGGAAACATTTAGGGAAGTTCTTCTTATATATTCAAAAGATGATATGTACAACAGTTCAACATAATAGAAAATACAAAAGAAAAAAGAAGGAAAGTTCCTATCCACACCGAGGGAGCATCCCCCCTTTCGGGGGCATCCTCTTCATCGACCCTTACTTCATTTCCGTACCCGCCTTGGCTGCCTTCGATATCATCATCATCATCGGAGGCGATGAGGAATTGGGCATCAGCTTCATCCGCCTCTGCTTGTGCTATCTCCTCATAGAGATCAAGGCCCCTAGTATGTACCTCCTCGAGAGTCTCCCTCCGAGATCGGCACCTAGCTTCACTTTTCCCGAGCAACGACTTCGATGTCCTTCAAGTATACGACAACAGTTTTATCAGCCGTAATCTGAATCTTCTTGGCCTCGCCCTGGCTTCAACAGTTTCGGCTTCGGCGTTGGCAAGATTATCCTCGAGCTCAACAATTTTTCCGGCATAGGCCGAACTGCTCTCTTTGGTGTTCCGAAGTTGAGTCTCGGCAGCGGCTAGTTTTTTCACTGCAGCTTCCTTCACCGCAGCCAGGAGGTCCATCTTTTCTTTCCATTGGTTGCACTCGACACTGACCTGGCCAACCTCACCTCGAAGTTGCTCCAATATCTTTACCTTCTGATGCAGCTGAGACATCGAAGTGTTAGCTTCCGTAGTTGGGAGGGGAAGGCCATACTCTTTCAAAACGTTAGTTACCTGCTTCTCTAATTCATCCTCGTATTCTGGAGCCCTGGTCAACTCCGCCCGAAGGTTTTTTAGCTCTTCCTCCCTTTGATCACAAAGGAGCCTCAGGGCCTTCTCTTCGCCCAGGTATTTGTTTAGCTCGGCCTCACATTGGCTCAACTCGGCCTTGAACTTGGTAAAAGCCTACAAAGAAAAGGAGTGATCAGTCAAAGAAAGGAAGAAAAATTGCAACATCAAGACAATTGCAGCACCAAGAATTGAGGCTTACCTTAGAGAAGAGACGTTAGGCCTCTTGGAAGGTCGAGGATGCATCGTTAAGATCGGCATCATCGACCCCAGTGAAACAACCTTGGAAAGGATCATCCTCACTAGGGCTCCTCCTAACTCGGGCATTTTCAAGGCCTGAGCATCCCTTATGGCCTCTTCGGAGTAGTTCGGTAATGGCGAAGAATGACCCATTGTCAAGGTCCCAGGAAGGTCATCCAAGGCGCTCTGTTCGGTCATGGGTACCTCAGAACTTGATTTCTTTGTGTTACTCGTCGTAGGTTGCAGAACAATTGTAACCTCGGGCGAATTAGGAGCTTTTTCCTTTTCATCCTCCGAGGTCTCCTCCCCTCAAGGTGTGATCTGTGGCTCGGAGGGCGTAGTAGCTTCGGCCAATTTCCTGGTTCGAGCCACTAAACGCCGAAACCTCGCCCTCGTCGTCATCCTCAAAAAACTGGTGGGCCGAGTCTATATCCACCGGGATGACGTTATTCCTACGCCTCCGAGCAGGCCCCACTTCATTTTGAGGATCTTCAGGCTTTGAAGACCTTTTCCTCTTATTGTCTTTCTTCGATTTCGGGATCAGGGATTTGACCTTCTCCCGAGGAGGGGCCGGCCTCATCTCGGAAAAATCACCAATGCCTGCACAAATAAAAATCAAGTGTGAGGAAGGAAGACTCTTCAATGGAGAAGGGAGTATCAAAGATTTTACCATGATGTTTTGCTTCCCACTTGCCCTTCGACAAGTCACGCCACTTGCGTTTATCATACGAGGAGGTAGCAGCCAGCTTTCGACCCAGTCCACGAGATCGACGGTCGCATGGGGCGTCCAAGGGACCGCTGCAAGTAAAATAAAGAACATTGTGCAAGGTATAGTTGATGCGTGGCTAGAATTCATGGTTTTAAGCATTATATACCTTACATTTTGTGTGCAATTGTGATAAAAATACATGTTATATGTGCATAATGGGGTCTATTTCATGTGTAGGTGAATTGGAGATGGAAGTCGAGCTAAATAGATGCATAAACATCAAAAATATGCTCAAGAGTCGAAAAGGAGTGACCCGGGCTATAGCCGAGCGTTTTGGCCTTAAATCCAGGCCAACCCTGGCTATAGTGGGGCGTTAGAGCCCAAACGCCAAGCCTGCCCAGGCTATAATAGGGTGTTTGGGGCTTAACGCCTGGGGTCCCTGGTCCGGTCAATTCCGAGTTTTGAAGGTTTTAAGTATTACCCGGTTTGAATAGAAGTCTCCTACACGTTTAGGGTTTGTCCCAAACTTATAAATAGACCCAAAAACACAACTTTGAGGGGGGATTTTCACAACAAGGAGGATTCACGATTTGGACAAGGAGATTCACGTGAGGGGCGTGGAGGAACACACATCACGCTTGAAGGAGGCTTAGNTAGTTGAAGCTTGAATTATTCTTATTGTTTATCTTAATTGGTTTGTTTATTCAATCTTGTGCTTAATTATTCAATTGCTTGATCACAATTGAATACTATCTATGAATCTAGGATTGAACTCGGCAGAGGGAATTCTAGATTGCATATAAGATTGATTAGAGCAAGATCTTAACCCTTCAGGGGAGCGGATTTGCGATTAGGATAGGAATATACCTAATCGCCTTGCTTGGTTATTATACGGGAATTATTAATGCGTTCTTGTTAATCCTAATTTCATAGGAATATAGGCGTTAGGTTAGCTTGAATAGGCGAGTTGTACTTCGGGAGAAGACTACGAGCAATATTAACCTCGTCAATCAATAAACCAGATAAATTAATTTGACGATTTAAGTGAAAAACTCAACAGGATTGTTAGCTAACCCATAGCTCTAGAATATCAGATCTCATTGAATTCATGTCAAATCTCGCCAATTATTTCGTTAATTTCGTAGTTTACTATTCTAGATAAATTTTAGTTAAATATTCATACTTTGGTGTTCGCTTGAATAGAGTAATTGTTTGGGTTTAATTTAGTTGATATNGTAATGTGTGTGGTTGTCAAGGTGGCCATTGGGATGGTTTTCCTAATTCTTATTATCCTTCTCAAAGCTTTTATTATAATGTATCTAATAATGTTAATGAGTTTGATAGGAGCAAGGAAGTGGAAGATATGGAAAGCATGGCTCGTATTATGGACTTGATGAGACAAGCAGCGGAGCAACAAAACATGATAGCCGAGCAACAAGTTCTTGAAGCCTTAGCTATCAAAGGACTCCAGGCTAGAATGGATGAATTAATGGCCAATTTCCAAGAAGAACCTCAACTCGACGAAGAGAGCGAGTTCCCACCAGAAGATAATTTTGAAGAAGCAGATATAATGAGCCAATCTTGGCTAGAGGAACAAGCTCAAATAATAAAATTTCATGAGTTTCTTCGTGATGGTCTTTCAAATATGACAGAGCAGCTGATTGAAGGAAGAACTGAGCTCAGGCAAGAGATAGACCAATTTGGCTCAGATATCCATGACCTGCAGGCTCAATTGAATAAAAAGGTTGAGGTGTCTGATGCCCTACCATCAATATTTGTGGATACTGGCCAGCTTGTGGAGCGGAAAGAGGAAATCCAAATATTCGACCAAATTATTAATGATGTCAAGGTTGATGAAGAGTATAAAATAGAGGATGTAAAAAATAATGCAATTTTGAATTGGAGCGTATTGGACCTCATTCTAAACACTTTTGAACATTGTTCTTGGTTGGTGACATGGGAATTGATCCAGTCGAGCATATAGAGTAGTCAATGGATGAGGAACAAAGTGTTTATATTCTGAAATTTGTGATGCCAAGGAGACAAAATGAAATTCCTCACCTAAGGGCCAAGAAGTGCAAGATGCGATACCTATTGTTTGGTTCCTTCATTGTTACACCACCACCCCATGAACGTGACAGAAAAATTGATGCAAAATTGGGGACGCAATTCATATCCTCAAAGCGGAAGGAAAAGTGGTGAAGTAGCAGAGTTATGCCACGACTATAAATAAGGCGCTTGTTGGGAGGCAACCCAGCCTGTATATCTTTTCATTATATTTTTTATTTTATTTTTATTTTTTTAGTGTCGAGTTTTGTGTTGTTTTATTTTGCAGAGTAGGGAAAGTCTGAGTACCCAAAAGTTGAAGTTGAGGGGCATGTTTGAGCTTAAGTGAGGGGGTCATCCCGACTCTAAAGATTGAGAATCATGTCCGAGCTAGACTCGAGGGGGTCTCAGGGAGTATTTCTCACCCTTGTTTTAATGTTTTTCTTTGTGATCATGCATCGAGGACTATGCATAACATAAGTGTGGGGTGGGAAAATTACTTTCTGAGGTGTAATTGTATAAAATTATTGTTTTGTAGAAAAATCTCGGATTGTTCCCAACGATGGATCTGTTGGACAATGTTATTGAGGGATAAAGTCCGATTTAAAAACACCAAAAAAGTTTTTTTTTTTTTTGAGTAGTTAGGTAGTATCCCTTGGTTTTTATTTGGGCACCGGTTCTTTTCCAAGGGTGTAACTTGAACTGGGTACTTTAAATTATTTTTTTTAGAGAAGTTAGGAAGAAACTGAGTAACTTTGAGATACCCATTGACATGTTTGGNATAAATAGCCTAATTTGTGACGCCTTAGCTCAGTTGTTTGACTTGTATGCAGTGTGATGTTGCTTAATTCTCTCAATTTCGTGTGCTTGCTTGACTTGAGAGTTGAATAAAACTGTTGTGATTGAGTCATGTGCAATGTGGGAGTGAGGTTTAGTGATTTTTCTATGCTATCCTGTGTAGTCTAGAACTTGCCCTGTGTGTTAATCGAAGCAAAATTGTAGGTTATGCTAGTTTAGGAGATGACGTAGGCATTTTATTGTTTGATCATGGATGTGCTTGTCACATAAGAATTACATTTTCTATTGCTAGCCCCGTTGAGCCGTTTGACCTTTTCTTTGGTATCCACATTACAAGTCGTACCCCTATGTTGTTCTTAAATTGAGATTTTTGCACCTTTTCCTCCTAAGGCACTTAGTCGCTAAAAGAAATAAGGTGAGATATTGGGGATTAACTTTTGAGTGGAGCCATGGAAAGACTTGTTAGTGCACTAAAAATTGTATTCAAGAATCACTAGCCATTGAATCTTCATGTATCGAGTGTGTGTAGAAAAAAAAATGATAGTAAAAGTATGTACAAAAGATACACACCTCTAATTTTTATTAATTTGTGCTAGTGAAAATATAGAAGTGCTTAATTGAAAAAAGGCTATGTTGAATATGAATTGTGGCAAGAAAATTGGTTGAGAAGAAGATGTGTTGATTTGTGAAGGTAGTGTATTAAAGTTCTTAGGAGGGTTAGTCAATGTTCCTAAATATATCCTACCCGTCCCTTAGCCTACATTACAACCTTAAAAGTCCTAATTGATCCTAGATTTGGCTAACTTGAATTAGTGGATATCTACCCTACGGGCAAGCTTATGGTACGACCACGGGATGCATATGAATTCTTTGTGAGAGTGAGTGAATTTGTTCAATTGTGTGATGTCCTTAAATTATGTTCAAAACCATATTTGAATGTGTGGACTAGTTATATTCACTCTTTTGTTGTTGGTGATGGCACATGATCTCATGAACGATTAGTAATGTTGTAATTTTGTTGTTGGGTAGGTGCATGAATTGAGAGGGCTTAGTAGTTGCAAGTTGACTCTTGAGGTTGGGTGGTTGCAATAAGGTTGTTGGTATTATTGATTAAATTGTTATACGTGGGCATGTTTAAAGAAGGGGAAGAATGTGAAATTTATATGTTCATACTTGATCGCCAGTATCGATCATAGTTAAGGGGTAATGTGTGTGATTGAAAAGTAAAATACTCCTTGTTAATGAAATGTGTACGTGTTGAAGGATATTGCTCGAGGACGAGAAAGAGTCTAAGTGTGGGGTATTGATGCGTGGCTAGAATTCATTGTTTTAAGCATTATATACCTTACATTTTGTGTGCAATTGTGATAAAAACACATGTTATATGTGCATAATGGAGTCTATTTCATGTGTAGGTGAATTGGCGATGGAAGCCGAGCTAAATGGATGCATAAACGTCAAAAATACGCTCAAGAGTTGAAAAGGAGTGACCCGGGCTATAGCCGGGCGTTTTGGCCTTAAAGTCAGCCAACCCTGGCTATAATGGGGCGTTTTGTCCTTAAAGCCAGGCCAACCCTGGCAATAGTGGGGCGTTAGACCCATAAAGCCAGGCCTAGCCTGGTTATAGTGGGGCGTTAGAGCCCAAACGCCAGGCCTGCCCAGGCTTTAATGGGGCGTTTGGGGCTTAACACCTGGGGTCCCTGGTCCGGTCAATTCCGAGTTTTGAAGGTTTTAAGTGTTTCCCGGTTTGAATAGAAGTCTCCTACACGTTTAGGGTTTGTCCCAAACTTATAAATAAACCCAAAAATACAACTTTGAGGGGGGATTTTCACGATAAGGAGGATTCACGATTTGGACAAGGAGATTCACGTGAGGGACGTGGAGGAAAACACACCAGACTTGAAGGAGGCTTCTACCTAGTTTTTCTTCTGTTCTCTTCCTTTAGTTTTATAGTTTATTAGTTCTAGAGTTTTGGGTGCTACATGAACGTTGTAGTTTGAAGCTTGAATTGTTCTTATTATTTTATCATATTGGTTTATTTATTCGATCTTGCACTTAATTATTTGATTGCTTGATCACCAATTGAATACTATCTACGAATCTAGGATTGAACTCGGGAGAGGAAATTCTAGATTGCATATAAGATTGGGTAGAGCAAGATCTTAACCCTTCAGGGGAGCGGATTTGCGGTTAGGATAGGAATATACCTAATCGCCTTGCTTGGTTATTATACAGGAATTATTAATGCGTTCTTGTTAATCCTAGTTTCATAGGAATATAGGCGTTAGGTTAGCTTGAATAGGCGAGTTGTACTTCGGGAGAAGGTTACGAGCAATATTAACCTCGTCAATCAATAAACCAGATAAATTAATCAGACGATTTAAGTGGAAAACTCAATAGGATTGTTAGCTAACTCATAGCTCTAGAATATCAGATCTCATTGAATTCGTGTTAAATCTCGCCCATTATTTCGTTAATTTCGTAGTTTACTATTCTAGATAAATTTTAGTTAAATATTCATACTTTGGTGTTCGCTTGAATAGATTAATTGTTTGGGTTTAATTTAGTTGATAGTTAATCACAAGTCCCTGTGAGTACGATATCTGGACTTACAATCCTATATTACTTGTCGACCACGTATACTTGCGTGTGCGTTTGGGACCAACAATAGTAAAAATGCAGAAAGTCACTGAGAGAACGAAATGCACTTGCGGTCGAAGTTCCACTTCTCGAGGAACGACAGTTTCTCCCCGAGGATAATATCGATGGTCCTCACTCGGATGAACTGACTCATCCAGCCTCGACCTTTGTCCTCATCATTGCTGGCAATGAAAGATTTGGTCGACCGGCGTTGGAGCTTGATCAACCCTCTAAAACGTTGAGGCCGGTATAGACGGATGAGGTGGCTGAGGGTGAATTCGAGCCCCTCGGCCTTGCTGGTGAAGTATCGAAGCATTATCACTATCCGCCAGAAAAACGAGTGGATTTGGCCGAGGGTAACCTGGTACCTCTTGCAAAAGTCGATCACGATTGGATCGAGGGGGCCCAACGTGAAGGGGTAAGTGTACACAATTAAAAATCCCTCCACGTGGGTAGTAATGTCCTCTTCACGGGTGGGGATCTGTACCACGAACCCATCCCCCAGCCGCAGTCCTTTCTCACAGCTCCGAGGTGTTTCTCCATTATGGTACAGATGTACCTCGAAGCGTGCTCACATTGGGGGGGATATTTTACCATGAAGTCCTTTTTTAGAGTACAACCACCAGGAAGGATCTCGTGAAGGGTCGTCGCCTTACCGCCGGCCGGATGGGAAGAAGAGGAGGAAGTTCCCTTTTTTTGAGGAACTATTTTGGAAGTTTTAGCCATTGATTCTGGTTGAAGAAAGGCGGAAGGGAGTAAGGTTTGACTACTTTTTAGCGTTGAAATGGCAGACGAACTGGTGGCGGAGAAAGAGAAGATAGAGAGAGGAAGAGATTAGAGGAGTTATAAATGGGAGTAAAGTCCTTAATGAGGTGAGCAACCAAGTATTTATAGGAAATCGGCGACCGTTCGGTGGCGCTAGTGGCCGACCAACACTGACGCACATTTAATGTTTTGGGAAAATTTACCGACGGGACGTTTTGAGTTACTTCAAACGCTTGCATCACAAGGATGATGTCATTATTTGGGACTTCAAAAATTCGAGATTCAGACCGATTCTTATCATTTTATTCTAAGAAACGCAGGGACTATCTATATACGGTCGAAACCAGGTAAGCCCGATTTTATGAGGTCGAGGAGCCACCCCGAGCCTGAGTTTAAACTAGGTCAAGCGAGATCAATAGATCGAGCTCGAACCCGACGATAGAGTACAAGGCTCGAGGAACGGAGCACACGATGCTAGGGTCGAGTATGGCCTACCTCAAAATAGTGATGTTATGAGTTCATAGCAGGACGAGATTCCCACAATGGCACAAAGATCAAGGCGTAAATCCCGGAACAGATTTGTACGAATTCGTACAAGCGGTTAGACAACTGTACAAATTAGATTCCTTTTCAGAAATAGAAATGTACCTTATTTGTAAAGATCATCAATCATTGGCAAAGAATATACACTCTTACTTTTATGCTCATCAAAACTATTCTTTAGATTTATAATATTCTCTTTACTTTACTTTATTGTTCATCTAAGTCCATCTCGAGGTTATCTTGACTCGAGGTCGAGGCCTGCTGATACGTTGGTTTGATCTACCTTGCTCACTTAACTCATATATTTATCTTATTGTTCTTCAATTAGTATTTGACTTGATCACATATCTTTAAGACATCATTATAAGTTTAATTGTTACTCAGATTTTAGGGTAAACAAGGTTGTTTCGGGGAGACCCTCGGGTCAGAGATAAAATATCTATAACAACAACCGAACTGGATAAATAATATCAGCACCGTAAGAGACAACAAATAAGTAGAAGGACAATAACTATGGTAATAATAAAAATTGAAAAAAAAAAAAGTGTGATGAAACAAAAACCGCTAGCAGTCCTAGACAAAACACTATCAGACTAGCCGGAACAACGAGAAACAAATGCTCAACTACCCCCTAACCTAAGACTCTAATGCTCAACCTCCACACCTCCCTATCCAGGGCCATGTCCTCAGAAATCTGAAACTGTCATGTTCTGCCTGATCACCTCGCTTCAATACTTCTTAGTCGGCCCTCTACCTCTCCTCGTACCTGTCAAAGTTAACCGTTCACACATCCTAACAAGGCATCTAGACTCCTCCTCCGCACATGCCCGACCCATCTAAGCCTCGCTTCCCGCATCTTGTCGTCCTTGGGATCCACGACCACCCTCTCCCGAATATCTTCATTCTAATCTTATCCAGCCTGGGGTGCCCGCACATCCATCTCAACATCCTCATTTCGGCTACTTTCGTCTTCTGGATATGAGAATTCTTGACTGGCCAACACTCAACCCCATACAGCATGGCCGGTCTAACCACCGCTCTATAGAACTTACCTTTAAGTTTCAGCGGCACCTTCTTGTCACACAGGACTCCAGACGCTAATATCCAATTCATCCACCCCACCCCGATACGGTGTGTAGCATCCCCGTCGATCTCCCCATCTCCCTGGATAATTGACCCTAGGTACTTGAAACTCTCTCTCTTAGGGATGAATTGTGAGTCAAGCCTTACCTCCACGTCTGCTTCCCTCCATTCATCGCTAAACTTGCACTTCAAATATTCTGTCTTGGTCCTACTCAACTTGAAACCTTTAGACTCCAGGACCTGCCTCCATACCTCCAGTCTCTAATTAACGTCGCCTCTCATCTCATCAGTCAGAACTATATCATCAACGAACAACATAAACCATGGCACCTCCCCTTGAATATGGTGTGTCAATGCGTCCATCACCAAGGCAAATAAGAACGGGCTGAGCGCAGATCCTTGGTGTAACCCCATAACCACCGGAAAAGGCTCTGAGTCACCTCCCACAGTCCTAACCCGAGTCTTAGCTCCATCATATAAATCCTTTATCGCCCTAATATAAGCTACCAACACACCTTTCACCTCCAGACATCTCCAAAGAACGTCCCTAGGTACCCTGTCATACGCCTTCTCAAGATCAATAAATATCATGTGCAAATCCCTCTTCCTATTTCTGTACTGTTCCACCAACCTCCTGATAAGGTGGATAACTTCCATAGTGGAACGACCCGGCATGGATTCGAACTGGTTATCTGATATGGACACCGCCCTCCTTACCCCTCCCCCCCTCCCTTCCACTACCCTCTCCCAAACTTTCATGGTATGACTTAGTAACTTAATACCTCTATAGTTGTTACAATTTTGGATATCCCCTTTGTTCTTGTACATGGGACCATCGTACTCCACCTTCACTCATATGGCATCCTTTTCGTCCTGAAAATAACATTAAATAGCTCAATCAACCACTCTAAAGTACTGGACTCTACCCACATCCTTCAAAATTCTACTGGAATCTCGTCTGGTCCGATCATTTTTCCCAGGCTCATCTTATGCATTGCTCCCACGACCTCCTCCACCTTAATACGCCTACAGTACCTAAAGTCTTGGTGACACTCGGAGTGCCCGAATTCCCCTAACACAATGCTTCCGTCCCCCTCTTCATTCAAAAATCTATGAAAGTACGATTGCCATCTCTGCTTAATATGGGCCTCTTCCATCAATACACGACCTTCCTCGTCTTTGATGCACCTCACTTGATCCAGATCACGAGCCTTCTCCTCTCTCACTTTGGTCAGCCGAAATAACTTCTTGTCACCTTTACCTCCCAGTTCCTCATACAGCTGGCCAAACACGGCAGTCTTAGCCTCCGTGACCGCTAATTTCGCCTCCCCCCTAGGGATACAATATGAAAACCAAATTTAAAAATGATTAATAGCATGTTTGGCTGCACAAATCAGCTTATTTTGAGAAATACTTTTTTTAAAGTGCTTTTCTTAAAAGTATTTTTTGGTGAGAAACAGTTTGTGTTGACTAATTAATTTGAAAAGCAATTCTGAGCAACAATTAGTGTTTGACCAAGCTTTTAAAAACTGCTTCTAAGTGTATTTTTCTCAAAAGTGCTTTTCAAAAAAAATAATTTTGGAGAGAAGCTATTTTTTCATGTTTCTCCAAAACTACTTCTGCTTCTCCTCAAAAGCATTTTTTTTCTTCCAAAAGTTTGGCCAAACACTTCAACTTTAAAAAAAAAATACTTTTAGGATTGAAAAAGTTTGGCTAAACATGCTATAAATTTAAGAATTATATTAAAATTATTTTGTCTCTCTTTTTCTTTTGTAAGTAGCGTATTAAAAGGCACTAGAACATGATGCGAAGTATCTAAATTTAATTGTTTATATATTTCATCAACTCTACTGAGTTGCATCTTTACGTTGGAACTTATGTTGTGATGTCTAAAGATACTTTTAATATGATGTGATTTTATTATTATATTGGGTCAGATGGGTTTGAGTTTTTTCAAAAGGTTTTACACTGTTGATATATATATATATATATACTTTTTATGTAGCTTTCTAATCTTTTTACTATTATGTGTGACTTTGTTCGAGGAAGAATTCTAGTTATTCTTATTCTATTCTATAATTATTCCTATTCTTCCGTCATTAATTCTTCATCACCATACTCATAATGAAATTACTTAAATTGTACAATGTTTAGGATGTGACTTATATTTTATAATTTATAGGTTGTCAATAAAGATTTGACTCAAAAAAGTTTGTACATAAATATAATATTTGTTCTGCTTCTTCCTTTTCTCCCTGTCGATCTAGTTTTCGAGTATGTTGAAAAATTAATTCAAAGTTATAGTAAAAAACTTTAGTTATTTAGGATTTGATTTATTTAATTCATGTTTAAATAGGATTTGTAGTTTGAATTAATATAGAAATAAGCTTTCATATTTTTAGTTGACATATATTTCATACTATTATAAATAGGGGTAAGGGTGTACATGAACCAGATTGGTTCGATTTGTATGTGTAATATTTATAATTTCCTCCACATTATACCTTTATATTATCTGTCTTTTGAGATTTTTTACAAAAGCGTCTAATGGATCGACTTAATCGCAGGAGTGATATTTTAAATTATATCTTCTCTTCCCTAAAACATCTAATCTAGTTAATACTTCCACTATTTAGAATAGTAAGAGTACATCCTAAAGAAAATAATACTCATTCAGTCCTAATTTGTGTGACACACTTTAGATTTAGGGAGCCAAATGGATTTTCTTTTACTGTAGTGTTTTCATATGCTTTTTATATCCTCAATTATTAATTATTGTTTATAGTATTTTTTATATTTATAGTTTTCAAATATGTACATTTTATTTCAAAAACTTAAAACTTTTATATCTGAATTTATTATCAATATTAGAAATTTAACTTTCAAATATGAATCGCATCACATAAATTGGGACGAAGGAAGTAATAAATGAGTACGTGTTTGGTAAAACTCTTTGCTCGTAGAGCATTTAATACTTAGAGCCCGTTTGGACATAAAATTCTTTTTCCTTTTTTTTAAAAAGAAGTTCACTTTTTTTTTGAAATCAGGATTTGTTCATAAAATTTCTAATTTTCACTTGAAGATGCATTTTGGAAATTTTCGAAAAGTTGAAAAACTCCAAAAAAATTATTTTTCAAAATTTTCACTCAAATCACTCACAAAACTTCAGAAATAACCCAAACTGAAGTATATGTCCAAACACAACTCTAAATTTCAAATACCATTTTCACTTGAAATTTTTTTTACCATTTTTTAAAATTTTATAATTCTTATGTCCAAACGCCTATTTAGTAATTATCTCCCCTTCAGATTATAGTAATTCAACTTTTATCTTTGAATGGAGTTAGATAGTTTCATTTACTCTAATCCACTTTGACTGGAAAATACAGCTTGTCTTGGGGAAAAAAGGAAAAGTAAAGATTGAGGAGAGTTAAAGAAGGCCAGAACAAAGTGCAAACTTTTTATTTTTCTATAGCAGTTTGCAATTTGTCTTTATTTAACACCAGAAAGTCAATTTGTTTGCTGTTGAGAGCTGGAAAAAGGTAAAGCAAAATAAAAACTAGTAGAAAGAAAGGTTGTTTCAAGTCACACTGCTGTTGATTTTGATGTGTAACTACAAGCAATAACTTCTTAATTGTCCTCTTACCCTAAGTTATTCGGCGTCATACGGATGCGGATCAAGAGGTCGGATCCTTGGAGATGTAAATTCTAAGATTCGGATATACAAATCCTAGTACGGATATGGGTATGGGTATCCAGCTAAAATAATATTAAAAAATAAAATTTTGAAAATATCTCTAAATTATGAGAGATTTTGTGGAATACTTACGTATAACTTGTAAAGTGTGATTTCTTTTTTTATTAAAAATTATAGATAAATAAAGGGTTTATTTCCTAGATAAGTTATGCTACTTTCTTCAAATTTACCTTAGTTTTGGTTCTGATTTCGGGAATCAAATTATATCCCGTCTCGAATTTTCGTCAGTCGTGATCAAAGTATCCTAAATTATTTGACCAAATCTGGTAAGGATCTCATACCCTCACCCATACTAGTGTTGTGTCGACACGAGTGTGATACCTAAACTGCCATATCGGAACAACTTAGCTCTTACCTATCGATCTTAAGTTTATTGTACGTCAAAAAAGAAATATAAATAGATTATGCCTATTGCAAGAGAACAAATGTGAGACCCAAACTGGATTAAAATTTTTGGAAAAGTGGCATTGTATAGCCGCTTTCATTATAATAGTCGAAAAATGTATAATTTTGTATATATATATATATATATATATATAAAAATTTATGTATGTTATATACAAAAAGTATATAAATTTTATATACTTTTACGACTACGAACAATAAGTAATTTTGGCCGCGGGTTAAAAATGATCTTTTGCTCAAATTTTCTTGTCAGATCGACATTGAAAATATTGAAGTATACCCGACTTGAAAGATACTCTAGACGAAATTTTGGTATACTAATTATCATAGAATTTCAACTAGCTACTTAAGAATAATTTAAAATGGAATTAAACAGAAAAAGGTGGATATAGAAGTGTCTTCATATTAAAAGATTGATATAATAATCTTTTGAAATTGTAAAAAACTAGTTAAGCACATCTCAAACCAATTTGATATCCCAAAATTGTTCGGCGTTATGAAATGTGCAGAAATATCCATAAGTATTAATAGGTATATTCAAAGTGACAAAAAAGTAAATAAATTTATAATGTAGCATAATAGAAAAGCTTTTTGTGTGCTAGCTATTACTGTTAAATCAATTACAAAAAGAGTAAGTTCAAAATATATGAAGGAAAATGACACTGTATAGCTGCTTTCAAAATAATAGTTAAAAATATATATATTTTTTGTATATATATATATATTTGTACGTTATATACAAAAATTATATAAAAATTTTAGGGTCTTTTTCACGTTTAGCTTGCATCAAAAACAATTTACATTCGGTAGCCGAGAAAAGTGTATAAATTTTTTATAATTTTTGTATATAATATACATAATGTATATATATACAAAAATTATATAATATATTTTCGACTATTATTTAAGAGCGGTTATATAATGTTATTTTCCCAAAAATTTTATATACTTTTGTGACAATTGAATGTAAATAATTTCTGTAGTGGGTTAGAAGCGATTTTTGCCCGAATATTTATGCAAGAGCGAGGCTATTTAAGATGCTTTAGTTGTTAGATTTAAGAAGAAATCAAGAAGCTAGTATCTTAGCTGACAACCATCAATAATCAAAGTGTGAATTTAAATTAATTAATCAAGCATTAACAGAAACATTAAATTTAGCACACAAAATTCAATTTTATTGTGCGAACCAAACTTATTCCAGTCCATTAAACAAGCAAAAATTAGCTGGCAAATTCAACTATATATACCCAATAACTTTTTATTAATGCAAACTAAAATAAAAAGTTATTTTTTCTTGTTTAAACATAGGCGGATAAAAAAAAAATTCAGCACGAAATATTGAATTCTATATATATGGACTGATGAACTACGTATTATATATTTTTGAGAGGAAATAAACTTTGACATAGTTGTCTGAAAGCAAATGGTTTTGTGAGATGAAGATCGAAACTTGCATTGTTTTCTTATGAATAGAGATAAACTGGTATTAAAGAAAACACGTTCTCATAATTATGTATGCATCTCAACTCTGAATGAGGCAAACGGGTAGTAGTTGAAGCTATTTAATGCACATCATTAATGTAAGAGCAAGGCACTGAAGTTTTACTGCAAGTATATAAAGCCCTTTACCTCTTAATGCTATTTGCTCAAATCAGTTGTCAGAAAACTGAAAAAGGTCACGCAATTCAAAATTATTCCTTG
Source organism: Nicotiana knightiana (assembly GCA_005239525.1). Lineage (NCBI taxonomy): Eukaryota > Viridiplantae > Streptophyta > Magnoliopsida > Solanales > Solanaceae > Nicotiana > Nicotiana knightiana. Next base: position 17,044 of record ML396732.1, on the reverse strand, counting down.
AAGATGATAGGTCGGGGATTGAGGGTGGGGGTGTTAGCACTGCTTTGTTTTCATGTCCTTGTAGGCAGTGTGGTTCTCGCTAGAAATGTGAAATTTGAGGATGAGAAGTTTCTGTTTAAGGGAGGAGGATTTGGTGGTGGTTTTGGCGCTGGTGGAGGTGTTGGAGGTGGATTTGGTGGTGGGGGTGGTGGAGGTTTTGGTGGCGGTCATGGAGGTGGTATTGGTGGTGGGTTCGGAAAGGGTGGTGGAATTGGGGGCGGTGCAGGAGGCGGGGGTGGTATTGGTGGTGGCATTGGTAAAGGTGGTGGTATTGGAGGAGGAGTAGGTGGTGGTGCAGGAGGCGGGGGTGGTATAGGTGGAGGTATTGGTAAAGGTGGAGGCATTGGAGGAGGAGTTGGTGGTGGTGCAGGAGGCGGTATTGGTGGAGGAGCTGGAGGTGGCAAAGGAGGAGGAATTGGTGGTGGAGCTGGTGCTGGTGGAGGATATGGAAAAGGTGGTGGCATTGGAGGAGGTGCAGGTGGAGGGAAAGGTGGAGGCATTGGTGGCGGAGTTGGAGGTGGTGGTGGTGGTGGTGTAGGAGGCGGTATTGGTGGAGGAGCTGGAGGTGGCAAAGGAGGAGGAATTGGCGGTGGCGGTGGTGCAAGTGGAGGATATGGAAAAGGTGGTGGCGTTGGAGGAGGTGCAGGTGGAGGGAAAGGTGGCGGCGTTGGTGGCGGAGTTGGAGGAGGAGCTGGTGGTGGAGTAGGAGGAGGAATTGGAAAGGGTGGAGGTATTGGAGGTGGTGCAGGAGGAGGAATAGGAAAGGGTGGTGGCATTGGTGGAGGAGCCGGTGGTGGTGCTGGAGGTGGAATTGAAAAAGGTGGCGGCATTGGTGGAGGAGCTGGAGGTGGAGTAGGTGGCGGAGCCGGTGGTGGTGTTGGAGGTGGAATTGGAAAAGGTGGGGGAATTGGTGGTGGTATTGGCAAAGGTGGTGGTGCTGGTGGCGGCATTGGTGGAGGAGTCGGTGGTGGTGTTGGAGGTGGGATTGGAAAAGGAGGTGGCATTGGAGGTGGTATAGGCAAAGGCGGCGGCATTGGCGGGGGAGCTGGTGGTGGTGTTGGAGGTGGTATTGGCAAGGGAGGTGGAATTGGTAAAGGTGGCGGCGTTGGTGGAGGTGCTGGAGGTGGAATTGGTGGAGGAATTGGCAAGGGTGGTGGCTTTGGCGGAGGAATTGGTGGTGGTGCAGGAGGAGGAGTTGGTGGAGGTGCCGGTGGTGGTTTAGGCGGAGGATTTGGCAAGGGTGGCGGCATTGGTGGAGGATTTGGTGGTGGTGCGGGAGGGGGAGTTGGTGGTGGCATTGGAGGAGGTGCCGGAGGTGGATTTGGAGGCGGATTTGGTGGAGGAGGTGGTTTAGGTGGAGGAGGCGGAGGTGGTTTTGGTGGAGGAGGTGGTGGTGGAATTGGAGGATATCACTAAACATCCTCTAGTTAATGAATTAAACACAGAATTAAGCATGTATACCATTGCTATTGTCATTAAATTTTCGAAATTATTATTTATGAGTAATATTATATGAAATGAATCAAATTTCTTCTTCTATTCGTTAATAATATGCTTACATGCAATAGTCTCTTCCTTTATCATTGCACGTCATGACGTCAACCTCTATCGATGAATGGAATTGAAATGCATGTTGCTTTATGTGCAAGAAACACTCGCACCAAAATGAATATTATAAAACAGAAAACTAATTACCTTCAAATTTCAACAGCTTGGGTTGTTTTTCCCTTTTTTATAAAAGTTTCATTGTTCATATGTTTTTGCCCTCTATATTTCTTCACAAAGAAAGGTATAAAGTACGAGGCTTCATTTAGAACTAGAGGGAGGAATATTACTTAAATTTCTTACATTAATACATGACGTAACGGATACTTCAAGCTTGTGAACTCATATATAGTGCTTGAAAAAGAAGACTTTTTCATTAAAATACAAACCAACAAAAATAATTAATATGCACTATTTGGATTGGATCATAAAATTCAGGGTATTTGACTCTAAACATAGGCGGATCCTGTGTGAAATCAGTTACGAGTTCGATTGAGAGAATAGACATTTATGTATAAAAATTGTATAAATAATATATTTGAACCCATAACTTTAAATATATAATGGATTTAATATTAAAAATCTTAAAAATTAATCCCATAAAATTTAAATCCTGAATCACTCTAAATCGTTTCATCCCCGATATTGATTGCCTAGCGCAATGCAGACGTAGAATTGGATCATCAACTCTCTCGTCCAATAAAAAGAGGACCTGAAATTTGGGAGTGGCCACGAACTTGGTGTAGTCTTCGACTCGAGACAATTTTAGTGTTTCAAACAATTTATAATCCGACACTAAATACACGAAAAAAGAATAAACCAGATGGTCTTGTCGACAGAGGCAGACGTATATTCAATAAAGTGGTATCACGCGACACTGTTTTATCAGAAAATTTTACTAATTATATATATTAATATTATAAGAAAAAATGACACTATTTGACATAGATTGTTTTTTAGCGTATTGATTATGTGTTTGATTTTGCTTTAACGGTCAGAGGTTCAAACCTCGTCTAGTATATATTTTGACAAATATTTTGGAGAGCCTATATGGTTTCTAACTTAATTAAGAGTCAATAATACCAATAGACTAAAGTTATTTCTTATCTAAAAATATAATAATTAAAGTTATTTATTCTCGTGCTTCTATAAATTTTGACATTACTTACAAAAATTCTTGCATTAACTGAATATGCATGAAGTTCAGGTTGATATGGCTTTTCAAACAGCTGCTCTTTGTATTTTTCAGGTTGATGTACTGATTTTCTTGGAAAGCATTAGATTTTTCGCAAAGGAATATACAAAGAAAATTGACTCGTATTATCTCCCACTTGGTTTCACTTCAAATCAGAGGCGGACCTATGCTTGGGGTAGGGGAGTTATTGCCCCTCGGTAATTCGTATAAAAATGCATGATATAAATCTTAAATAATATATATATTTTTGAAGCTTATGAGTTCGAAATTCTAATCGTTTTAGGTTACTAGGTTCTAATTTAATAATATATACATATTCAATGGATTTTTTAAGACAAATACAGGATTGGAATAAAAGCTACTAGGTTCGGTCGAACCCGTCGGGTACACTCTAGTTCCGCCCCTGGATTTGGGGGTACACAAACTTACTTTTATGGCTTATTTGGCCAAATTTCTAAAATCAGCTTATTTTAAGAAGTGTTTTTTCTTAAAAGTGTTTTCTTTTTCAAAAGTACTTTGGTGAGAAGTTTGACTAATTAATTGAAAAAGTATTTTTGAGCAACAATTAGTATTTTGACAAACTTTTAAAAAGTATTTTTAAGTGTATTTTTCTTAAAAGAGAATTTTAATAAAGTACTTTTGAGGATAAGCTATTTTTTTCTACTTCTCCAAAACTTCAGTTTACTCAAAATAACTTTTTTTTCCTTCTAAAAGCTGGCCAAACACTTCAACTTTGAAAAAGAAAATAGTACTTTGTCTGAAAAAAAGAATACTTTTGGCTTCGGGAAAACTTGGCCAAACAGGCTTATTAATGAGTTGTCTAGGTTCGATTCGTACCCACCATCTGCTTAAACTTTTGTTCGATAGTGTTGTCCTTGCCAATTTCAAATCCTAGGTGGAAAAAAAACAACTTTTTTACCAAAATATTTTTTTTTAAAAAAAAAAAAAAGAAGATAAAAACGTTAAAATGAACGATTTGTCATTGTCAAAAACCAATTAATTATTCCTTAATTGAGATAGCGTAATGCTTGAATTTGGGTTGATTGTCATTATGAAAATCATCATTTTTTGTTATGTTCAGGATTGACCAAAAGTCAGGGAAGAGAGGAAGGAATGACACATATAGAACGTCATTTGTACTGGTAAAGTGATTACTTATTTAAACTTCTTCAGATTTCATGATTCTAACGCTTGCTGAATTTTGTAAAATGATATAATGAGGAAAGTCGTTACAATTCACTAGTCTGATATCTATTTCCAACTATTGTAATTACGAAATAATCACAAATTGAATTGATGAATGATCAAGTGACTTTATTAAATAATCGCAATCTTATATTTATTTATTTTGGAATTTCAAGATTGTGGTAACTATAATATTTGATCCAAAATGGTGACATGCATATGAAAAGGAGGTGTTGACCAAAAATATCGATCACGGTTCAATTAATTATATTTAAATAAATCGTAGTTAAAATAATGAGTGCTGCTATTCGGCCAAACTCAGCGTGGCCCAACTTTGTCCACACCCGTAAAATACCATTGACGTCCTTCTCTTCACAATTGGCTTAATGGCCATTTTTTCTCCAAAATTAGTTAAATAAATATTGATCATACCAAGACATTGAGCCCATAAATCATCATTATCTCATGCATGGGTATTCATATTTTTTTCTTTTATACGGTATAATTATTACATTTTTAAAAAAAAAAATACAATTTATAATTAAGTATTCTTTTCTAAATACAACTTATACGGATGGGGAGTTCAAAGGTCTAGTATGTATACATAATATTATTTTTTCTTTTCTTTTATATACTATAACTTGTCATACCATACACTTATCTTAATAGAAACTAGTTTGGAGCCATTAAAGATAAAATGTTAACATAGATACTAGTTTGGAGCCATTAAATCTGAATAATAGCCTATAAACTAGGTCGGATCCACTAAGGAATGCATTACACATATCATTTGGGCTGAATTCGGGCGATAGTCTGATGAATGAAGATGATCCGATCGACATTAATTCAGACGACAACTTCAATGATGGAGAAAATCATGTTGACGATGATGTTGTTGATGACGATGGTTATGATTATGATGATGATGATGATGATGATGATGATGATGATGATGATGACGACGATGACCATTATTTAGAGGAAGAGGCAGAAGCTGGAGAGGAAAGGGAAATGCCTAACGAGTTCAATGAAGAAGATCTCATAACTGGTCCAATTACTGGGATGAGGTTCACTAGTAAGGATGTTATGTTTGATTTTTATAAAGAACATGCAAAATTATCAGGGTTTTGCATTGTTAAAAGAACATCTAACAAAAAAGGTGGTGATATTGTTAGGTATGTTCAATATGGTTGTGATAGGTCTAGAAAACCAAGGAATAAGCATGTTACTAAGAGGATGAACTGCCCCGCTAAAATAAATGGAGTTTTGGAGCAGAATGATTCATGGTGTATTTCAAAGGTTGTGAAAAAATACAATCATCAATTGGAACCAGCACTATCGCGATTGATGGCTGGACACAGATCGCTTAGTAGGTCTCTTAAGAGAACTCTTGTAGCCAAAGATATTGCTGGCTTAAGACCCTAAAAAAATATAAGAGTCGCTGAAGTACTTGCCGGTGGCCCCGAAAATCTGGGTTGTACACCAAAGGATTGTCGAAATTATATTTTGAAGAGTAGAAAGCTTCATTTGCAGGAAGGGGACGCACAATCATTGCTCAAGTTCTTCTGTGATATGCTGCAAAAAGATAGGGAATTTTACTACTCCGTAGATGTGGATAGTTTTGGTCGACTTCGTAATGTCGTATAGGTTCATTCATACTCCAAGGTTACATATGAGGAGTTTTATGATGTAATATGCCTCGATACAACATACCTAGTGAAGCGGTACAATATGCCATTTGCTTCATTTGTTGGTGTAAATCAGCATAGGCAGTCCATACTTTTGGGATGTGCTCTTATGTCTAGTGAAGAATACGTTACAAAATGGTAATCTCTACATGGCTTGGAGCTCTAAACAATGTTCGTCAATTAGCTATCATGACTGACCAATGTGATAGTATTAAGGCTGCCATAAATGAATTGATGCCAAATACGGTACATAGATTTTGTATTTGGCACATATTTGCTAAGTTGCCTAAGAAGTTAGGCAGAGTTGTTGATGCTAAGATTGCAAAGGCAGATTTTAAGGCCTTAGTCCTTGATAGCATTAACGTTGCTGAGTTTGAGACAAGATGGGTTGAATATATTGAAAAATATAATTTAGAGGAAAGAGATTGATTTTATAAGCTGTATTTGGAGAAGGAAAAGTGGGTTCATGTATACCTTAATGACCACTTTTGGGTCGGGATGTTGTCCACACAGAGAAGTGAAGGCATGCATGCTTTATTTGATGGATTTATCTCCCGCCAAAGCACTTTGAAGCTATTTGTTCAGCAATATGAGTTAGCCATAAGATCAAAGTTCGAGAAAGAATTGGAAGGTGAATTTAGGTTAATGTGCTTTGAACCAAAATGTTTGTCTGAATTCGCATGGGAGCAAAAACTTCAAAAATGTTATACTCGTGAAGTGTTTGAATTTTTTCAGTTACAATTAAGGAAATTGTTCCATTGTGAAATCAGCACCCCTGAAGATCATCAAACAACTCCTGGAGTGGAAAAATACATTATATCAGATTCTTCACTAAAGAGTTTTTACACTAGAGATACATTTGTATTCACGGTTGAATATACTCCTATTGGCGAATATCTAAGTTGCAGTTGCAAGTGTTTTGAAACAAGGGGTATTCTATGTTGTCATATACTAAAGGTGTTGTCTCACAAGAGGATTAAAAACGTTGACGAGAGGTATATATTGAAAAGGTGGAGAAAAGATGTTGTTCGTCCGCAATTGAAACGTTTCTTTCTAGGAGGTTACCCACGTATGACTTCTGAATACATGATGTACAGGGAACTATTAAAGCATTTTGAACGGCTTTGCGATATTGCATTGGACACTGAAGTGATGAGGCGATATATTAAGTACAATTTGAACAAATTGGAACATGACCTTATGAATTGGGATGATGATATGATAGTTCCAAATTGGGATTTGGAAGGTACACATAATGTTGAGGGTGAGGGTGAACGTGAGGGTGAGGGTAAGGGTGAGGGTGAGGGTGAGGGTGAGGGTGAGGTTGAAGGAATATATATAAGAGATCCTAGATATGTAGTTAGTCGTGGACGTCCAAGGTTGACTAGATATAGAGGGCGAATTTTATTCATATTTTAGAAGTTCACAAACGAGTGGTGGGAGTGGAGTTAGAGGAAATAAGGGTGGTAGAGGTGGTGGTAGAACTGGTGGTAGAGGTGTTGGTAGAGGTGATGGTAGAACTGGTGGTAGAGGTCATGGTAGAGGTCGTTGTAGAGGTCGTGCTAGAGGAGGTGGTAGAAGTCATCCACTAACTGAAGGAATTGAGGTAAAGTTTAACAAATTTGATTTAATGTATTATTTTATTTTAGGTAAATAAATTTCTTAATAGTCTTATATACTCTAATTTACAGCAAGATGATACAGTACAACCACAGAGTAGCTTGCCTGATCTAAACGATGAAGCATACTGGGACGTAGAAGACTTGACCGTTTAGTTTGAGATGATTTTAGTTTGAAACCTGTTTAATTTGATTTGAGATAGATTTTATTTTATTTTATTTACTTTATTTTTTAAAACGTGTGGTATTTTTTTTGTTCATAAATGTGAATTATATTTGTGTTATACAATCCTACCTTCAACATTCAACATATTTGTGCTAGTTGCATTTTATTTTTTTTACCGTGCCTAATCCCCCTCTCCTCTTACATGAAATACAACTACATTGCCAATGCAAGGTAGATTTTACCAAAAGAAAAAAAGATCGCCAAACCAACCCATTTAACTACCCAATATAGCATTTACTTTTACAAATTAATAACATACCAACCCATTTAATTTCCTAATGCATCATTTACTCTACCATTATAAAGAAAATCAAGATGCAGATTAAAATTTCAAAACAAAATAGTGTAGGAGTTGAGAATGTGAGTGTGTTTTAGGTCTTTTAGTGTTTGAGTATGTGACTGTGTTTTAGGTCTTTATGGTTTGAGTATGTGATAATATATATAGGGGCCAAGCGAGTCCAAAAAAATTATTTCAAACATGTAACGACCCAGTCTGTCGTTACGTAGAACTTGTATTTTTATTGTTGTCATTGACTTGTCATGGATTGGTTATTCTATTATTGATGTGTTAGATTCGATAGGCTTGAAATCGGAATGGTTAAATGAGAATTCAGTAACTTAGTCTTTAAAAGATAGCCTTATAATGGAAAAAGTCAACTGAGAGTTGACTTATTGGGAAACGACATCGAAATATGAATTTTATGGTTCGCATAGTTTCGTTAGGTGATTTGGGACTTAGGAGTGTGTCCGAAATATTTTTGTGATGTCCAGTGTGGAATTAGGCTTGAATTAGCGAAAGTTAATTTTTGGCGATTTTCGGACAGCAGTAGAAAATAGGATATCGGAGTGGAATGAAATTCTGGCAGTTGGAACAGGTTCGTAATGCCATTTTGGATGTGTCTGCAAAATTTCAGGTTAATCGGAGTTATTTTGGGTAATTTCGGCATTGTTGGAGGATTTTAGAAATTTCAAAGTTCTTAGGCTTGAATCCAATGTAAATTTGGTGTTTTGATGTAATTTTTGGTGTTGTGAGAGTGAAACTAAGTTTGAATGATGTTATGGGATGTGTTGGTAACTTTGGTTGGGGTCCCAAGGGGCTCGGGATTGATATCGGGTGGTTAACGGGCATTTTTGGCCTTAGGAACCTACTGAAAAATCTGGTGTTCTGTTGTTGGCGTCCTTGTATGCGATCGCAGGGATACATTCGTGATCGCGTAGTGCAAATTGTGAGGGGAAGAATTTTACTCTCTACGATCGCATAGGTGTGTTCGCGATCGCAGAGGTTGAGCAGTGCGATCGCGTGAAGAGTATTGTGATCGCGTAGGGATAAGGTAGGCGCGTGGTGGCGAGGTCGATTGGTCTTCGCGATCGCGTGAGGAGAGCTGCGATTGCGTGGGGTTGGATAGTTCTGCTACGTGGTCGCGACAGGGAGTCCGCGATCGCAGTGAAGGAATCACTGGGCATAATTAATTAAACCCTTCTGCAACTTAACCCTTATTTTACACCATTCTTGTACGGGAAAAAGCTTTGGGGACGAATTTTGAAGAGAGAAATCCTTGTTCTTCATAGAGGTAAGTATTTTGATTACTAAAACTCGATCATGGATGATTATAGAACATAAAACCAGTGTAAATTCGTGGTAAAACAGTAGAAAAATGGAATTTTCGGGATTGAGGATAAGAGACCTTTAGGGATCGATTTGAGGGGTCAAACGGACTCCGATTTTGGTGTTCTTTATATGAACGGAATCGTGGGAGGATGAAGAACACTTTTTTGTAAAAATTTCTGAGTTTCGGGACGCGGTCCCGGGGGTCGGGGTTTTGACCAATTTCGGTTTTTGGGTGAATTTTGATATTTTTCAATTGGAAATCGTTCGTTAAGCATATATTGATGATAAAAATATGAACTTGGTAGATTTGGAGCACTCGGAGGCCGAATTTAGAGGCAAGGTCATTGCGGAGTAGTGTGTTAGCCGAGTTTGAGGCAAGTAACGCTTCCAAACTTGGAACTGAGGGTTCGAAACCCCAAACTGTTTGATAACTGCTTTTAATTAAGGTGACGCACTTGCCAAGTGACGGGCATGCGGGTGTTTACCGAATATTTGTAGCCTGGCTCATCCTATGACACTGTCTATTGGTTATCCCAGATTGATATTGTACTGTGAAGGTGGTAATTACCTGAAACAAAATAGAAATCATGCTAAATATAAATGTTAAGGCTTCACGCCGATGTGTTTAGACCGGAATGGTCGATTATTGTTGTCTCTGTCTGTGATTATTGCTTTCATGTACTCAGTCCTGTTATAGTATATGTTTCATGCCTCAGTCTCGTAAGTTGCTAGTTTATTTATATTATCATTGGTTTGGGCTGCATTGCATATGTTAGAGCATTCTAAGTAAGACTGAAAGGTACTGAATGAGTGAAGCTTAGAGCCTAGTTTGAGACAGTTATGAGGTCGGACTGCACAACGCAGCGATCCTGAAATCATGCCTTCGTTGGCTTGATATAGCGCTTGGGCTGAAAGAGCCCCTCCGGAGTCTATACACCCCCAGTGAGCGCACAGATATTCCGGAGATGGATTTCTCCGTGGGGGCTGGATCAGCCATTTTCCTCAGTACTTAGTGACTGTGTCACTTGTGTTTATGTAATATCCGAGATGGACTTCCCTGAGCCTGAAGGCCGTATTCTAGTACTGAGTGGACCACCTTATGAGAGATCGATTAATGAGTACACATCATTCATGATTCCATATGCATTCATGCTAGTATGCAGGGTTACAGACATATCTTGATACATCGTATTTATTTCCTGATATATTACTGTCATGTCCAATTTATATATTGTTGTTTGAATTGTCGGAGGTTTAGTCCGTCACTACCTCTCAGCCCGTAGTTGGTTTCGTTACTACTGAGTTAGTGTACTCACGTTACCCCTTGCACATTTTGTGCAGATCCAGGTACAGAGGAGTTCAGCTCGGGCCAGGGAGCGCATCAGTTTCATCAGAGTTGACGAGGTAGCAGCTGGCGACTGCGATCTCGTCTTCTCTTTCCTTTCTACCCGTCGTATTTATTTTCAGACTATGTTAGTCATTTCGTTTGATTTTATTTAGTATTAGAAGCTCATGACTGTGTGACACTGGATCCGGAAATTGTAGGATTTGGTCTTTCAAATCTTATAAACTGATTTTTCCAAAATACTGGATTTATTATTATTTTCATTGATTTCAGAATTTGTTAAAAAGGGGCTTTTTTACGAGAATTGTATTTAGTTAGATAAAATGGGTGGCTTGCCTGTTTCCATGACAGGCGCCATCACGACTCCGAAAATGGGTCGTGACAAAACATCCTCCTGTCAGTGAAAAAAACACCTATTTTTTGCCACAAATATATAGTTTTGTTTGGATTATCGAATTAATGTGGTAGTTGAATTAATGGTGAGGGTTGAAATGTATTTATTGTTTCGAAATTCATTACAATTTAATACTAACACTATTAACATACCAACTTTTGAATGAAACACTATTAACATTCCACCATATAGGTAGGGTTTGTATTTGTATGAATATTTTATTCCAACCATGATACTATACTGAAACGGTACAAAAACAAAATTTATAACAAACGGAAAATTAATATTTATAAACAAAACATACACATGCATTAGTTAATTTCATACAAAACTTACACAAAACGTACACATTACTGGATGAAAATTAAATAAAAAACAACAAAAGCGAAAAAACAACACAAACATGGAAACATAACCTACAAACTAGTTAATTTCAACTGGATCTTCTAGAGTTCCTTGCCCTTTCACTTGCACTTTGAAGATAACATACAGTTCTTGAGTTTCAACCAACTCAAATTTAACAATACGACCCCGCCTAATATCATTAATCAACACAAAATTTTTCCAGCCCTCTTTCAGTCATCGTCGTTTACCAATGTTAATTTCCATAAAAAACTCTATGCCGTCATATTGAAGAACAACGCCGTCCAATGATTCAGGAATGTATTTGCATATTCGTTTTGGAATATACTGCAAACAAAAAGAAAAAAAATTGTTTGAGATTTTAATACAATTAGATCAGTTTCTGCTTCTTTTCCAAAGCTATTTTCGAAAAACAAAAGCAACGTTTGTATTTTTTGATCGAAAAGCAGATTGTATTTGAAAATAAAATTTTATCAAAAAATCTCACTTACCATATAATCTTGCTTGATGTATGAATCTTTCATAAGCACTTCAAAGGTTGGATTTTTCCCTTCGTCGTTATCACTGGAAGAGTAGTTGGATGGGGATCGTTTGGCAATGCTGGGAGAGGGGTCCAGGTTTGTTTCTAGGGTTTGTGTAAGAGTGAGTGTATTAAAACATTTTTTTTGTGTGTGTGTACGTGAATATAAACTTATATATACACAAACACAGCCAATCTATGAAATTTTGTGTGTGTGAGAGGGTATTAAAAGTTTTTTATATGTGTTAATATGACCATAAAGTTTAATAAAAGGAATTGGAACCTACTTAATATCTATATTTTGCATATGTAGTCCACATTTGACCATATATATAATATTTATTGATGACAAAAAAGTAAAATTAAATTAAAATTAGAATCTTGACAAATTAAAATTATATTTATATATGATAATGATTATGTTTTTATTTTCTAATTTTCTTCCATTAAATCTATGGTTTTTGTGTTCGTAAAAGAATTATCTACCTTAAAACAACCAAAACTCATGACTGTTCAAGTTCTTTTTACTAAAAAAGGATTGTACGTTTTTTTACTTTAATATGCAAAAGGAATTCAGTTAGTTTTAATACTGTGACAATTGTAACAGTTAGTATGCAAAAGGAATTCAGTTAAGAAGAGGAGGGGATCAGAAATGGACATATTATGACAGTTTTTCCTTCATAGCATTTATTAACAATCACAACCCTTAGAGAAAATATATTTTCTTCTAGCATTTATTAACAATAACAAACACTACTTCTCTTCTAGTAGAACATACGTATATATTTTCTTACTCTGGAAATATATATTTTTATACTTATATTATATTGTTAAAAATTCTTCAATGTCTAAATTTATCAATAATTTTATTGAGTGTTATTTATTTATGTGTTGTTTACTAATTATTTTAAAATATAAATATTATAAAATTATCTTTATCCACCTCTTTAATGTGCTCCAATAAACTAAATCACATTTTTGACATGATATTAACAATCAGCTTAAAATAAAGTATTGGATTACTTTGAATTTGAGATGAGAAATCTTTTTATATTAGAATAAGAAATTTCAAGCAACTCATTCGAGAAAGCCATTGGGAAATTTTAAGACAATATCTATTAGCTTATTCATTTTGGACCATGTTAATTTTCATATTATTTGTAGCACAACCAATATAATTACGATATTTGAGTATCATTCAAAAGTTATTCGATAATTATATACCAGTACTACCTTTTTAACACAAAATTAACACACGACATATACCCGTACTACTTTTTTTTTGGTAATCTCTACACTGCATAGGCAGTGTAGGTGTTGTATTTCATGTAAAAAAAGAGGGGGACTAGGCCAAGACCTTTATGTTACAGCAAAATACAACATAAGAATGGTGTACCAGACCATTCTTCCAAAAACTATTGGAGCCTATGGACAAAATGACTCCTAGACCATCTATACATTCAACTTACATAAATATACCAGTACTACCTACTTTGAACTTTTAAAATAATTTCTGCTTCAGGTGATGCACACTGAAATCCTGGCCGATCAGTTAGTGCTTGATACTTTCACTATCTTCATAGGTTAATACCTCAATTTTGATTCTCTGAAGAGCCGGAGACTTAGCCAAAAGAAGCTTGAGCACTTGCATGTGAGGATTTATCCGTCGAATACTCCTAATCACAATGACTCTAAGGTTATTGAATGTTGTATCTCCAAACCTTTCTTCCAAGTCAATGTTATCCAGAGCCAAAGGTACTCCACTACTATCCACCTAAGAATAAATAAGAAAAATAAATGGATATGCTTAAGTAAGAACACAAGTGACGAAATATAATTCAGTAAGAACGCAAAAGAAAAGACCTGTGATGATTAAGTAATAACCTTAATTTCCAGATATTCCAGATATGGGAAGCTTCTTGATCACGCTCAACTATGTCTAATAAAAGACTAAACGGGCGTTGCAAATATAATCCGGGGTATTACGCCCAGAGTCGATCCCACAGGGAATTTACGTATCAATCAAGTCTTTAGAATACGCAACTTTTACTCAATCAATTCTCTTAAGACTTTTTAATATAAACTGGTGATGTTTTACTGATTCTACTGACAATAATAATAACTAGCAATTACTAACAATGTGTTGTAAATAATGATGATAAAGGTCTAAGGTTATGGTTTCCCCCGTTGGTGAACTTACTTCTCGGATACTTC
>ML396731.1:2139-49360 GCA_005239525.1 Nicotiana knightiana | reverse complement strand
ATATATATATATATATATATATATATATATATATATATATATATACACTCTGAAATCTCAAGATCCCTCCTGCTCATATAACATCATCACTACGCTGAACACAACTCACACGACACAATAATATCCTTACATAAAATGAACGAAGACGGAACAACATCCGATATTCCAGCACCCCTCCTTGAGGAGCGCTATACTGAAAGGAACACATCTGCCTCACATGAAGCCCATAATCCTATTTAAACCCATTCACACACTTCAAGTTGATTTTGCTCGCACTGAACTAGGCTGATAGCCTTACCTGGGTCCATAATAACCCACTTCTTCTCATAAAACGCAAGAACAACCATCATAGACGGGACAAACACCCCACAATCCACAACACAATGAACTGAACGCCTCCCAAGCAAAAATTCTCACATAAGTAATATTACACTTCCTTATACTCAGTCTAAATCTTCAATCCATTACGTGACTACATGTCACACTTATACAATCTTCTCGTGGTCACGCTCCCACGACCCTCCACGAGGTAACAAGTTTGCATATCCATACCACCGACCACACTAACACTGCAAAACACATCAAGAACCCATGACCAAGATACAAGCCTCTTTCACCGAATATCGATCTCAGGTGACATTGATGATAACACCAGCCTACTCTGAACTTTCAAATCCCTTTTTCTTGCTCGGTCGAGCTCATGACATCCTTTCCAACACCGAACCGCAATCTTGATCCTTACTTCCAATTACATACTGCTTACTACACCTGCATGTCAATATGAGATAGCACAGGAATTCCATCATAACTCTTGTACCACTAATTGGGTGAACACCCCGTCATATAGAACCCTTTCTCACCTCAATTCAAGAGAACCATAACAACACACGTGTGAATTCTCATAATCACAAAGTAGGCAAATCCTCAGGGAATATCCTATACCCCTATGATCCTTCCGGGATCTGCACCAGACAAGCCATAATACTTGAATGTTTCCAAATAAATTCATTACGGCGGCCGACAAGCCTCGCACACGCCGGCACAAACCACATGCATAAGTTAACCAGATTGAAGGAACCGATCATTGTCGCACATGTGCCATTCCAACCATGGCTAACCAATCTATCTTCTTTTAATCATCCTTAATCGCCTCAGATACAATAGTAACCCCATTCAACTCATAAAAAACTCAATCCTCACACATCCCGAGTGGCCTTGACTCACAAGACCATGCTATCTCAATCCACCAAACCATCTCATACCCTTATGAAAATCTTTCTACACCTCGGAGTTTACTTCTCTCACTCTCCCAACACTATCCTACACGCTGAAAAATATCATAGAACACTCCAACCATTTTCCTTTCTCAGAAATTATACTGCAAAAGCTCGATTCTTAATCATACTGCTGCCTGAAACCCTTAAACACCGCATTCTTAACCTTTGAGTTCGCTAGGACCGCTATTGAGAGTCACCCACTCTGACTGGCCCCGAATACGATCAACTCCAAGGCTCTTCTAGAATGAACATCCTCTCAATGAAGTACGTGGTTGAGTCACTACCCTTACAACTCGCCTATGCATTAAGCATAAATTCTGAATCCTCTAAAGCCTAACCCTGGTCCAATAGGGCCAACTTTTGCACACATTCATCAAATCCCACGCGCAATCACCATTTACTCCTTTCCCCTTAGCTGCAATAACTTGCCAATACACCGATAATCCGTAACCCCATGAGAAGATAATCCTGCAACCCAATTGCAGGCGATGAGACTCTCCCACTTAGCCCGAAGCTACTCTTTGCACCACTCTGGACGCCACCAAAATCCTTCTAAATTCTTCTGTTGGCATTCCCTAAATACTCAAGTTCCCTAGAATCATTCACATATTTGGCCTCCCACCGAATAACCACTAGAATTCCTTGCAGAAACTTTCCATTTACACGACCGCTAGCTTGCCCACAAGAGATAACCCACATGTGAAAATTACCAACTGACATCTTCCAACGATGCTGTACTACACACTCTCTACAACATCAATACCCCATCCTAAGCCTGTTTTCATTCACCAACTTTACCAGTTCGTCCGCTCTTCATGGACATCTACTAAATGCGCTACAATATCTTCTAATTCACCACTATGCTGCCGCTCTCCCACATTGGTTAACCTCATTCCTTTAAGCACTACTTGACTTCCTATTCTTACGCCTGGCCTTTTAGAAATTTATCCGCCGCCTGACACTTCTCACATGTCTTTCTTCATCGTATGCTGCCCAATTCAATATCATTCTCTGTAGCTCTTAAACCAGAAGATCACCACGACTTCAAACTCTCAAAAGATCATCTTTCTCTAGTTGCTTTCATTAGAAATAAATATTCACTTCTGAACCACAACACACCACGATCTCTGACAACCGCTTCTTCAATACTACTTCACAACACTCTGACCCAATGCAACCGAAGAACTATAATACCAGCGAACTTAACACATTCTATTCGATCAAAACAGCGATACCACATCGCAGATGAAAACTCCACCTCGCTTGATAACACTAAGTCTTATTACTTTATCTCCCAGACTTGAACATTCATAGTCCCATTGCCCTTCCTCCGCCGGAACTAAAATACTGAAATCTCGAAATTACGTTCTGAGAAGACCTCCCTTCAAGTCATTCATTACCCCGACATATGGGCAAGCATTCTACCATCATATCAACACCGCGCAATAGCCAACCGTAAGAATCATAACAATCTGAGCATAGCCTAAAAGTTCTCAGAAACGCAGCAACCGAACTGAAACAACATAATATTCTTTTGCAGGGCAACAACAACAGACCCAAACAACTACACATGGAAAACATCTCGCACCATATCCGTAACACCATTTCAATTCCTCAATTCCACGTTTCATATCAAGCGCTTCGCGACGTATAAGATTGAGTAGGAAGACATAGACATAAGCCTCAAAGGAATCGAATCACACGATGAGGAATCAAGAAGGGAAGTACTCCTAATAGTCATGTAGCCTCTCGAAGATAAGTGCAGATGTCTCCCTACCGATCCGTAAGACTCTACTAGACTTGCTCATGACTCGTGAAACCGAAGGGAACCTAGTGCTCTGATACCAAGTTGTCACGACCCAAAATCCATAAGGTCGTGATGGTGCCGGACACCACTGTCAGGCAAGCCAATCATTAAATGGTTAAGTTAAATTTCCTATTTTAGCATTTTTGAAATTATTACCTTTCACTTTATTACATAATAACTGAATAAAATCCGCTAAGTAAATACGACAGTTTAATATTCCATTTTTAAATACATCCCAAACACATCCCAGAACCCGGTATCACAAGTGCATGAGCAATTTCTAACAATTTTACAATTTCTACAAAGCTGGTCCGAAATACAAATTGGACAAGAAATAAAAATGAAAGTGCAATACATAGAGGAAGACTCTGCCAACTGCGGGTCGTCTCTGAATGGTGCAGCTCATCTAAGTCTCCAAGTCAGCCATATTGCTATGAAGGTAATTGTGCAACAACATGCACAACAAGTGTAGCATGAGTACGAAAACAACGTGTACTCAGTAAGTATCCCGCATAACCTCATAGAGGTAGTGACGAGAGGTCGAAATTGACATTTGCTAGAGGTCAATTGAGCATAATAGAATGAGACACTAAGCATGAATATCATATGCAATTTAATAAATATCAGGGATAAGGAATATCAGTTCTTCTTACATTTAACACTTTAACACCTTGTCATTTCAATTGAAAATTAATAGTTTCCAGTCCAATAAACATGTATAAATCAAAGGAAATTACGCAACAGTTATCATGCGCGAGATATGCCGAGGGTCGAACGACGCAGACCAACAATAATAAAATGTGCAATACTGAGGGTCGAACGGCTCGAACCATATATGCATCTATCTGCCCCGCTCGCGAATCGATCATGCGACGCGGTTATACATAAATAACAAGGTCATCCTGCTCGCGAATCATACATGCGACTCAGGTACCCATAGTTACACATATTCACACAATAAACCATATTTTTATTAGGAAAATTAGCTATTCAATGAAGTGATAGAATTCTCCTTTTAATGAACATGAAAATAGTATTTAAAGCCTTTCTGGGGATTTACTTGCCACTTTCGACCTGGTTTCAACATTATAGATTTATCAGAAACGCAATTATCCAAGGAAGAATCAATTCTCCTTCTAGATGATTAAGAAAAGTAAACTATATCCTTCTTAGAGATTTAATTACTAATTGACAGCATCCCATGATATTTTATTGGCAAGGTCACAAGTACGACAAGTAAATCATGCTAGTGGGTCCTAGACTACCCAGACATGGCATAATAGTAGCTACGCACGGACTCCCGTCATCTCGTGCGTACGTATCCCCCACAGATAGTAGCACGTATTTAATTAATTCACTTATGAGGACAATTCCCTCTCACAAAGTTATAAAGGAGACTTACCTCGCTCTGAAATTCCATAACCGGCTTCCAAGCCCTTCCGACGACTCCAATTGATGCACAATGCCTCAAAACTATTCAAATAACTGGCAAACCAATAAAAAATCCACTCTAATACTTGTAACAATTCAAATTATATAAGTTCCCAATTCCGCTCGAAAAGTTGACCAAATTGCCCTCGGGCCCGGATTCAGAAATTTCTCGAAGATAAATTCTACCCATAGCTTTACTAACTAAATTTTACAATTTACTCTAATTTTCATGATCAAATTCATGGTAAAAGTCAAAAATTCCAAATTCTAGGTCTTCCCCAAAAATTCCAAATTTGTACTAATTTTCCATGTAAGATCACATATTTAACTCAAAAATAGGAAGAAATCACTTACCTAGTGTTGCTTGGTGAAAATCCCTCCTTGAGCTCTCCAAAATCGTCCAAAGCAAATGAAAGAAATGATAGAAATGGGCCAAAACTCGTGTTTAAAACAATCTGCCCAGGCTTCATCAAGTTGTACCTTGCGTTGTGCAGTTTGTACATCCTATTACAATTTTCTCTTGTTGTACACCTTCTGTTACAACGGCCATAACTCCTTGTAGAAATATCCAAATGTCAAACGGTTTGAATATTTAGAAACTAGACTTGAAGATCTTTAATTTGATAGGTTGTACACCATATAATTATTTATATATTCCGAGATATGAGCTTCTAAAGTCGGCTCCATGTATCAGAAAATTCTGTCGAAACTGCTCCACCAGCCATCTTCAATCGATCATAACTTTCTGACAATGTCCAAATCATGAATGGTTATATAATTCAACGGCTACAACTTTTGGATTTTGCAAATTTTCTGAATCCTTATATATTTCGAGAAATAAGCTTCCAAATTCAACTCTGTGATTGCACTAGTTGCTGCCAAAACAGCTTTCTGCAGAAAATTTCAGCAACTCTTTGGTCCGAAATTCATTCCGTTAACCTTCCGAAATCCACCCGAGGCCCTCGGTACCTTAACCAATTATACCAACATATCCCAAAACATGATACGAACTCGCTCGAGGCCTCAAATCACATCAAACAACGTCAAAATAATGAATCATACTCCAATTCAAGCTTTATAAACTTTGAAATTTCAAACTTCTACATCTGATTCCGAAACCTATCAAATAACGTCCGATTGACCCCAAATTTTGCACACAAGTCATATTCGATCTTACGGACCTGATCCAACTTTCAGAATTGGAATCTGACCCCGATATCAAAAAGTCAAACTCTCGGTCAAACTTCTCAAAAATCTTCAAATTTCTATCTTTAGCCAAATGACTTCAAAATGACCTACGAACCTCCGAATTCACTTCTGCCCTACTTCAGAATCACCACAGAGTTATTCCTGAATTCGAAATCCCAAACAAACATCAATAACAACGAAATGCACTACAACCCAGACTTATGAAATTCCTTCTAAAATGCTAACTTCCACAATATACGCCGAAACGCTCCCGAGTTACCCAAAACCCGATCCGGACATACGCCCCAGTCCGAAATCATCATACGAACCTGTTGGAACCTTCAGATCCTGATTTTGAGGTTGTTTACTCCAAATTCCCATCTTAGTCGATTCTTCCAACTTAAGGCTTCTGAAATGAGAATTTTCTTTCCAATTTGACTCCGAACTTTCCGAAATTCAATTCCGACCACACCTACAAGTCATAATACCTGAAACAAAGCTGCTCATAACTTTAAACCGCTGAACGACGCACTAGAGCTCAAGAGGACCAGTCGGGTCGTTACACCGTGGAGGCCACCAACAAGAACATTAAGAAAATACTAAGGAAGATGGTAGAGAATCACAAATAGTGGCATGAGAAATTACCATTTTCCTTATTGGGATACAGTACCACAGTCTGCACATCGGTCGGGGGAAACTTCTTACCTATTGCTGTATAGTACTGAAGCCGTCATCCCCGCCGAGGTAGAAATTCCTTCCTTGAGAATTATACAAGAAGCTGAACTCAGTGACGCTGAGTAGGTAAGAAGTCTCTATGAACAATTAGCTCTCATTGACGAGAAAAGAATGAATGCGGTGTGTCATGGTCAACTTTATTAGAACAGAATGTCCAGAGCTTTCAACAAAAGGGTCAAACCTAGACAGTTCATACCGGGGCAGTTGGTACTGAAACAAATCCTTCCACATTAAGATGAAGCCAAAGGAAAGTTCTCACCCAACTATCAAGGACCCTAAATGGTTCACAAAGTACTAAAAGGATGAGCATTAATACTCACAGAACTTAATGGAGAAATTTGGCCAAAGTCTATTAACTCAGATACATTCAAAAGATATTATGTTTAAACTGTTTACGCTTCTTTATATGATGTAACTGAACTACGCTTGGCCTGATTCCCGTTTAAGAGGGGATACGTAGGCAGCCCTATGGGTTCGTTCACAATGCAATAAAATTTTCATTTTCCCTACAATCAAAAACTGGGCAAAATTTTGAGGAGGACCTTCAAAATTCCGAAGCAAGTTAAGCCAACGGCACCATATGCGGAATATCCAGAAATGCGTCTAGATAACTAGGGCACAATTTTGAGGAGGACCCTCAAAACTCTATGGCGAGAAGGTCGCAATGCCTGTGATAGTGTCACAGTTACCGGTTCATCTAATTGATTTTAAAATGCATATTACTATGTTTTGAATATCTATGCAAGCATATTTTTCGAAAACGTTATTTTTAGCCAGATGCTACCCATGGTAACTCGAGCAGGATTTCAATGCAGAGCAGAGAAAAGCAAGCAGGAGAAGGAATGAACCAACCTTCCCCTCAAAACTTACAATTTTTCTTTAGATGCAGGAACAAGAAATAGCTGCCACTACGTGTGCACCTTAGAATCACTGTCTTCATAACAATAAAGCTACCAAACTCATCTCCAGCTAAGAAATACTCTGTTATCACTCATTATCTAATTCATTGTATGAGACTAAGAATATTCTCAAATCTTGCATGAGGCTAAGCCATGCCTCCTCAACTGCGCAAGGCTAAGAAGGACCCTCCTCTATCTAGAATATCTTGTCCGTTTTTACAATAACTTCATCGGTTTATTCCATCGTTGGATCAAGAACTATACATGACCTGATTCATGTAAAACCAGGGATATGTAGGCAGCTCAGAAAACAAGGTCCGACCTATATTTTTCAAATCACCCTATTCGATCAAAATCGATCATCATTTCTTTACCCGATAACTCTTTTATCCTTCCCGGGTAAAGATGGGCAGTTTTTGATACCCATTTTTCCCTCGTATTGTTCAAATATATATATATATATATATATATACACACACTCTCTCTCTCTCTCTCTCAAAATAGTGCATATGCATCATTATTTGATTCATAATCATACAAAAATATTTTCATAATGTTCCATGATTTTTAAAGCCTTTAAATCATTTTATTTCTGTATTTTATTATATAAATATCCAATAATTACCCTACAAATGATTTATTATGATGATTTAATCATCTAAATTTATTAATATGAGGTTTTAAATATTTTCAGTGCATTTCTTTTATAATTGCAATTGCATTTTTTGCAAAATTGCATATTTTTTCAATAATAGCATATATGCATGCGTAACTACATTATTTTTTGCAAAATTAAATTTTTACATTTTTATAATGTTAAGTAATTATTTTTAATCATTCCCAGGAACAAATGATACTTTTTTATTTATTTATTACTTTTATAAACTATTTATCTGATTAAAATTGGGTATTTAAAAACTAGCTTAAATTCCTAATCAATTTCGGACCCAATACCCCATAAACTAGCTCAATAACCCCGAGGCCAAACCAATCCCCATAACCCGATCGGTACCCGTCTATTTTAGCCCATCCCAGTCACTTTTAAGTCCCA
Organism: Nicotiana knightiana; assembly: GCA_005239525.1. Lineage (NCBI taxonomy): Eukaryota > Viridiplantae > Streptophyta > Magnoliopsida > Solanales > Solanaceae > Nicotiana > Nicotiana knightiana. The sequence continues at coordinate 40,972 of ML396731.1, read as the reverse complement.
GCCGTTGANTAATGCATCCACAACCGATTCAAATTTACGGGATGTTACACATTTTCAGGCACAAATGATATTTTGTTATTTATTTATTACTTTTATAAATTATTTAATTGATTAAAATTGAGTATTTAAAAACTAGCCTAAATTCCTAATCAATTTCGGACCCAATACCTAGCCCAATACCCCATGCACCAGCCCAATAACCCCCAACCCAAATCAATTATCCCAATCCCCCATAACCCTATCAGTACCCGTCTATTTTAACCCGCACCGGTCACTTTTAAATCCCAGCCGTTGATATTTCAAGATCAACGACCCACAACCCTTCTCCTTTTTTTTAATTAACCCCCCCCCCCCACCAAAACCCTAGCCATTTCACTCAACCCGCCGCCCTCATATGATCTCATCCCTCTTCTTTTAGCAAAACCCTAGCCTTCGTTCTATCAAATCCGACCCCAAATCGGAATGCACCATGGATTACCTTACCTTATTCGCCTATCCTTACCACTGGCTACTCGTCTATGATCCTATTTATTTTCTTACCTAACATGGCAAGTAAATCTTGCCAAAATCGAACCAAATCGGTTCAACTCTCTGATTTCTGCGGCTATTCTGTCTATATTCATCTCTGAGTCTTTGTGAGTAATGAGCATGTTCATATCTCCTTTGATTCTTACTTACCCCAAATAGGTTTTCAAACCCTTTCAATTGGACCTAAATAGGTCTGATTTTCTGATTTTATCACTATTCTGCTTCTATTCATCTAATCTCATGTGATTTTTACCTTATTTTATTTTGTATTTTCTTTTTACTGATTTCACATTTCCCTTAAAAAACTAGGGTTTGAATTTTCTTTTCCTTTTCTTACTGATTCTAGTGAATCTTTCAGTTTTGTGTCCGATTACCTTCTCTCTTTATATTTTCCCTGACTCGTACTTCAATATTTTGCTTAAATATTCTAAATAATTTTGTTTGATATTATTTTTTTTCCTTTAATATTTGTTTAAATATTCCGAATAATTTCTTTGTTTGGCTATAAGCTGTGTTTACTTTAATACTTGCCCGATATTCTGAATAGTTTTATGTTTCCCTAATTTGACCTGCCCTAATATTCTGAATAATTTTATTATTTGTATTATGTGTTTCTGCATTAAATATTCTGAGTAATTTTTAGTTACTTCCTCAACTCGCTGAATCTCTTAATTTATGCCCTAAATCGCCTATTACTGATTCTGCAAATATTTCTTTGCATGTTACTGATTTGTTTCCATATTTATATGATGATTTCTATCACTATATATGCTCTTCCCCATTCCCTTTAAAAGGACCTTCAATTTTTTTGAACTTATTATACCTCACTAGACCTAAAGTTACTCTATATTCTGTCTTTGGCCGGCTGGAAGCCAAGGACACTTGATTATGAGATATTGCTATACTTCTTCTGTGCATTTTCTTCGCTTAATTGGTGAGTCACTTTACTTCTGCACTCTCTACTTTCATATCCCTGATTTGCACATATTGTTGGTACTAAATCTTTTATTTAATATGCATATGAGTGATGTTTAGGCATTATCTTTACCAACTTTGTATGCCTTGGTTCCTTTAATGCTTAATTGTTCCTAATGTTAATTTTTTGAATTTGTTTGAACTTATTTAAGTTCTATCCAGCTAGTGCATCAACCTTTGAATGTCTATGAATATGTCTATCCCCTTACCCTGAATCCTTGTAGTGAATACATTACATCTGTGATTCTTGTACTAGTTGTAATTTGCCTTTGTGCTATTATGTAAACATGGTCACTCAATCCCTACTCCTCTCTGATGTTTGACTATCTCATCATGCTTGAGTTTCTACTTTGGAATAAATCTTTGATATAACTGGACTCCCTTTATTTAGACCAATACAACAATGTTATCTGTTACTGCTATCTTAATTTGTGACTACAAGTTCACCCCTGATAATATGATGCCCTCCCCTTTTCAATGATACTGTTATGGTTTCTTGATATAATATTAGGTGAAGTACTTAACATGATTCAGCATGCTTTAACTCACTTTACACCTATGACTTTTCCAAACTTGCAAACATGCTCATTGCCAACTGTTTTACTATGTGACTGCTACTGTGCTGAGTATGAAACCTGTTTATCAGCTTCATTAAACTAGTTCTTGCCTGAGTTCTGTGATGCATTTAAGTGTATGCTTTTTGACTCAATTTGGTTATGTCTATTTAAATTAACTCTTGTTTTCTCAATTTTGGTCTTTCCCTTCTGTCACTCAAACTCTTTGAATCCTACTCTTAACCAATGCTGTCTAAATTCTGTCGTTCGGCCTTCCTGGTGTGAGCACTGCTCGGAGTTCATTGGAGACCCTTGTGAACTCTGACACACTAAGGTTTGGTCCCTAATCTCTCCTCCAAACTATCCTAGTTAACCACCCTAGTGTGAGCACTACCATGGGTTCTCGAAGCCCTTTGGAACTCTGACACGCTAGGGCCTTGTTTCTATATGGTCAGCCTTGTCATATGCTCACAGGGTGAATCACTCAACTGTTGGCTATTTTGTATCTATGAATATGTAATTTTGGATCTGTTGTGAATTGTGATAATGAAGGCCTGGCTCGTCTAGGTGCATTTGGTCCTGCTGTAGGCTCCTTATAGCTATATCTATTATGTAATTTATAACATTCATTCTGGGTCTGTTATAATTATTGTAATAACATTTTGGGGTATTAGTGAAATTGGAAAGCGAATTTTTATCTTATACTTGCAACAGGTTAGGTAGAAATCCTGCCTATAGGTTCGATAATGTGTTATTATATGTTGTGTGTTAGAAATCATGTCTATAGGTACTTTGTTATGTTCATGTCTCAACCCCAAATCCTAAGCAGGCCGTGAAGGCGCCTATCGTGGAACTAGGCTAGCCAATATACCACATGTTCACAATTTCTTTTAAGATTCCATTTCCAAAATTTGAGCATTTAATAAATATACAGAAATTACTGAATAAAGTAGGCCATCATAATACAATACTGCTAACCCCAAAACCCGGAGCCAACATGTCATGAGCATCTAGAAGAATAATTCATAGTATACTGTTATAATAAAAAACCTTTGAATGAAATGAAGATACAACAGGGAGGGAAAAACACAGATGCTGCGGACGCTGGACAACTACCTCTATATCCCGCAAATCTGGCTCCGATGCGGAATAAAGGCAAATGCTCGATGTCTTCTCCTGAATCTGCACACACAGGTGCAGGGAGTAATGTGAGTACACCAACTCAATAGTAATGAAAATAAATCAGGTCTGAGCAGCAAGAACATATAAAATCAATGTCATCAAATCACAAGAGGCACAACCTTACTTTCAAATAGTATAACATAGATGTATGAAATCGTCATGCCTTAAAAATCAACTTCCGAAAAAAACCCCTTTTAAAATATATATTTTTCAACAACTTCAACCGAAAGGTCTTTTATAAAAATGAAATGAATCATATAGAGGCCCCTCGGGAAAAACATATTTCATAAGCTTAGAGTGAAAATAGTAAAAGCATCAGTAGCCCCTCGGGCAAAAACATGTATCATAATCGGCCCCTCGGGCATGCCTCATGGTCACTCATAATCAATCACTCATCACCTCACAGTCACTCATACCTCCCAATCACTCGTCATTCCTCACTCGGCACTCGGAACTCGGTAGATACCTACGCTCACTAGGAGTGTGTACAGACTCCGACTTCAGAGGGGCTCCTTCAGCCCAAGCGCTAAATAAACAGCCAAATCATGGCATCAATCACTCTCAGGCTCTCGGCCTATCTCATATCATAAATATCCTCACAACATTGGCCCCCGGCCGCACTCAGTCAGACAATCTCAACCTGCCACTCGAGCCATAAATAAAACGGGGTTCTCGACCCAATTAGTATTTCATTTCAAGAAATAATAGTATCATCAAATAGGAGTGTCAACAATTTCACAAGAAAGACTGAGTGAAAAATCGTAGTTTCAAAGTAGTGAGAATATCAGTAAAATAGCCCCCAAGGGGTTAAAACAGATGGGCACTAGGCCCCAAACATGGCTCACAGCCCAAATATTACACAATTCTTTAGAAAATAATTAACATAAGGTTTTGAGTAAATATGCAACTCATTAGTCACCGCGGAGAGGACCTAGTCTATTCCAAAAGTCAGTACGCGCCACATACTCGTCATCCGACATGTGCGGCATTCTAGAAACATTAAGAAATACGAAGTCCGAGGTTTCATACCCTCAGGACAAGATTTATAGCCATTACTTACCTCTACCTGGCCGCGACACTAGTCCGCAATGCACTTGCCCCTCAAATTGGCTCCCGATTGCATCGAATCTAGACAAAATCAGTATAACATCATCAATATATATCGAAGGAACTCAACCCGATCAACATTTATCAAATTATACAAGAATCTCGAAATTCGCCAAACCCGAGCCCCGGGCCCACTTCTCGGAATTCGATAATTTTTAAAACTTTCGAAACCTTGTCCTCCCACGATTCTATACATACCAACAACACTAAAATCGGACCACGATTGCCCACCCAAATCCTCAAAAGAAAAATAAATTTTCCATGCACCCTTCTTCCCCAACTTTGGTTCAATGTCCAGAAATTTTATTTTAGTCACTTAGGAATTGACATAAAAACGAGTTATGAAGTTGAAAACCTTACCTCCAAGTGATTCCCTTGATTTCCCTGCAAAACCCTCTCAAATAGCTCTCAACTCGCATGCAACAATGGAGGAAAATATAAGCCAATTCGCACCTCAGGCCATTTTAAACATTCTGCCCAACTAAAACATTTCTTCATCGCAAATGCGTCACTAGGACCGCGTTCGCATAGAACAATCCAACAGGCCCCCTAATTTAACTCTATGCGAACGGGGCCTCAAACCCGCGAACGCGAAGCACTGATACCCCAGGACTTCGCGAACGTGTCCCCTGACACGCGAACGCATAGGCCAATACCCCTGGGTCCTCAAAAGGCCCACAACTTTACGTGAACGCACACACACCCCCGCGTTCGCGATGGCCACCCATTACTAACACTCTGCGTTCGTACCCTTCTCCCGCGAATGCATAGAAAAACTGGCCCCCTTCCACTAAAAACTCTATGCGAACGTGAGTCCCTGCCGCGAACGCATAGAGTAAAACTCTGCTGCAGAAACACCAGCAAACCAGCCAAGTTCCAAAACTCAAAATCGATCCGTTAACCATCCGAAACACACCCGAGGCCCTCGGGACCTCAACCAAACATACCAACATATCCCATAACATCATTCAAACTTAGTCGAACCTTCTAAACACCAATAACAACACGAAAACACCAAATTTACATCAAATTCAAGCCTAAGAACTTTGAAACTTCCAAATTTCGCCAACTACGCCGAAACCAACCAAAACACCTCCGATTAACCTGAAATTTTGCAGACATATCCAAAATGACATTACAAACCTGCTCCAACTTGCGAAATTCCATTTCGACCCCGATATCCTATTTTCCACTGCCAACCGGAAATCGCAATAACTAACTTTCGCCAATTCAAGCCTAATTCTACACCGGACATCACAAAAATATTCTGAACACACTCCTAAGTCCCAAATCACCTAACAAAGATATCTGAGCCATAAAATCTGTATTTTGAGGTCGTTTACCTATAAATCAACTCTCAGTTGACTTTATCAACTATTAAGCTACTTTAAAAGGCTAAATGCATAAACCCTCACCATAACCACTCCGTACCCAAACCAACTGATCCAACACATCAAAAGCAGGATAGAGATAAATGACAAATGCAGAAATAGGGAAAATGCGGTAAATCTCACGGAACGAACGGCCGGGTCGTTACATCCTCCCCCTCTTAAACAAACGTTCGTCCTCGAACGGGTCTAGAAACATACCTGGAGTCTCAAATAAGTGAGGATACCGCATCTCCTGCTTGGTCTCCCAGGTGGCATCCTGCTCGGTCTCCCAGGTCCGCTGAACCTTCACTAAAACTATATCCTTAGACCTCAGCTTCCTGATCTGTCGACCCAAAATAGCCACTGGCTCCACCTCATGTGACATATCGCCCTCAAGCTGAACCGTGCTGAAGTCCAAAACATGGGAAGGGTCACCAACATACTTTCGGAGCATCGAAACATGGAATACTGGATGAATACTCGATAAACTGGGAGGCATAGCAAGCCTATAAGCCACCTCCCCAATCCTTTGAAGTACCTCAAATGGCCCAATGAACCTGGGACTCAGCTTCCCTCTCTTCACGAATCTCATAACACCCTTCATGGGTGACACCTTCAGCAGCACCTTATCCCCAACCATGAAAGACACACCTCGGACCTTCCGGTCCGCATAACTCTTCTGCCTAGACTGCCGTGCGAAGTCGCTCCTGAATCAACTTTGCCTTACTCAAAGCATCCTGAACCAAGTCTATCCCCAATAGCCTGGCCTCGCCCGGATCAAACCAACCAACCGGCGACCTACACCTCCTACCATACAAAGCCTCATACGGAGCCATCTGATTACTCGACTGATTGCTATTATTATATGCAAACTCCGCTAGTGGCAAAAACTGATCCCATGAACCACCAAATCAATCACACAAGCACACAACATATCCTCCAAAATCTGAGGGGTACGCTCCGAATACCCGTCGATCTGAGGATGAAACGATGTGCTCAACTCAACCTGAGTACCCAACTCTCTCTACACGGATCTCCATAACTGAGATGTGAACTGGGTGCCTCTGTCGAAAATGATAGAAACTGGAACCCCATGAAATCGGACAATCTCCCTGATATAAATCTCAGCTAACCTCTCCGATGAATACGTAGTACCAACAGGAATGAAGTGCGCGGACTTGGTCAGCCGATCCACAGTAACCCATATAGCATCAAACCTCCTCGAAGTCTGTAGGAGTCCAACTACGAAGTCCATGGTGATCTGCTCCCACTTCCATTCCGGAATATCAAACCTCTAAAGCAATCCACCAGGTCTCTGGTGCTCATACTTGACCTGCTGACAGTTGAGACACCGAGCCACAAACTCTACAATATCCTTCTTCATTCTCCTTCACCAATAATGCTGCCTCAAGTCCTGATACATCTTTGCGGCACCCGGATGGATGGAATACCGCGAATTATGAGCCTTTCCTAGAATCAAATCTCGAAGCCCATCTACGTTGGGCACGCAAATATGGCCCTGCATCCTCATGACCCCGTCATCACCAATAACCACATCACTGGCATCACCACGACGGACCATGTCCTGAAGAACAAGCAAATGTGGATCATTATACTGGCGTGCTCTAATATGATCGTAAAGAGAAGACCTGGAGGCTACACAAGCCAACACCCGCGATGGCTCTATAGATCCAATCTCACCAAATGACCTGCTAAGGCCTGAACATCAAGAGCTAATGGTCGCTCTTCTACTGGAAGGTAAGCTAAACTCCCTAAACACTCTGCTCTGCGACTCAAGGCATCGGCCACTACAATGGCCTTCCCCGGATGATATAAGATAGTGAGGTCATAATCCTTGAGGAGCTCTAACCATATCCTCTGACGCAAATTCAAGTTCTTCTACCTTAGCAGATACTGCAAACTGCGATGATCAGTGAAAATCTCACACCGCACTCCATACAAATAATACCGCCAAATCTTCAAGGCATGAACAATTGTAGCTAACTCAAGATCGTGCACTGGATAACTCTTCTCGTGCACCTTCAACTTTCAGGACGCGTAGGCAATCACCCTACCGTCCTGCATCAATACCGCTCCCAAGAGAACTCTAGAAGTATCACAATAAACTGTGTAAGAACCCGAACCAGCAGGCAAAACTAGTACTGGAGCTGTAGTCAATGCTGACTTGAGCTTCTGAAAGATCTCCTCACACTCGTCAGACCATCTGAATAGAGCACCCTTCTGGGTCAATCTGGTCAAAGGCGAAGCAATAGAAGAGAATCCCTCCACAAAGTGATGGTAATAACCTACCAAACCAAGGAAGCTCCTAATATCTGTAGGTGAGGACGGTCTGGGCCAACTCTGCACCGCCTCTATCTTCTTCGGATCAACCCGAATCCCCTCACTAGACACCACGGGCCCCAAGAAATCTACCGAACCAAGCCAATACTCACACTTGGAGAATTTTGCATAAAGCTTCTCCTCCCTCAACCTCTGTAATACAACTCTCAAATGCTGAGCATGCTCTTCCTGGCTACGAGAATAAACCAAGATGTCATCAATGAACACAATGACGAATGAATCCAGATAAGGCTAAAACACACTGTTCATCAATTGCATGAATGCAGCTGGGGCATTGGTCAGCCCAAACGACACAACCAAGAACTCATAATGACCATATCTGGTCCTGAAAGCAGTCGTCGGAATATCAGAATCCCGAATCCTCAACTGATGATACCCAGATCTCAAATCAATCTTGGAAAACACTCTGGCTCCCTGAAGCTGGTCAAAAAAATCATCAATGCGGGGCAAGAGATACCGGTTCTTCACCGTAACCCTATTCAACTGCCGATAATCAATACACATACGCATGGACCCATCCTTCTTCTTTACGAATAACACCGGTGCACCCAAGGTGACACACTAGGCCGAATGAAACCCTTATCCAGGAGCTCCTGAAGCTGCTCCTTCAATTCCTTTATCTCCGTTGGTGCCATACGATATGGAGGAATAGAAATAGGCTGAGTACCTGGCACCAGGTCAATACCAAAATCAGTATCCCTGTCAGGTGGCATGCCTGGCAGGTCTGCAAGAAACACATCCGGAAAGTCACGGACCACAGGAACTGAATCAATAGCGGTAGTCTCACCACTGACATCCCTCACAAAGGCCAAATAAAATAACCACCCTTTCTCAACCATGCACTGAGCCTTCAGGTAAGAAATCACCCTGCTAGGCATATACTCGGAAGAACCTCTCCACTCAACCCTTGGACACCCCGGCATAGCTAAGGTCACGGTCTTAGCGTGACAATCAAGAACAGCATGGCATGGAGATAACCAATCCATGCTCAATATCATGTCAAAATCGACCATGCTGAGTAACAGCAGGTCCACTCGAGTCTTTAGACCCCTAATAGATATAATGCACGACCGATACACACAGTCCACAACAACAATATCGCCCATCGGAGTCGACACATGAACATAGGTGACTAGAGACTCACAGGGCATATCCAGAAAATCGGAAAAATATGATGAAACATAGGAATATGTGGAACCAGGGTCAAATAAAGCAAAAGCATCACGGCAACAAACTGAAACAATACCTGCGATCAAGGCTCTGAGGCCATAGCATCCGGCCGGCTGGAAATGCATACATGTGAGCCTGACCTCCCCCTGCTCGACCTCCTCCTCTAGGGCGGCCTCTGTCTGACTAACCACCACCCCTGGCTACCTGGGCGGCTGGTGAAGTGACTGGAGCTGAAGTCGAGGGCTGGCCTCTCTACTGAGAAGATCCACTAGAACGGTGGGGACACTGCCTCCACACGTGCCCAAACTCTCCACTCTCAAAGAAACTCCCCGGAGCTGGAGGCGGGGGCTAATAGAAACCCCTAGCACCTGAACGGCCACTGGAAGACTCATGCATAGAAGAACCCTGAACTGGAGGTGCTCGAGCTGCACTCTGAGCTGGGAGGGAACCAAATAAAGTACGGCCTGACTAAGAACCATGGGGACCCTGCCCCGAGGAGGCACCACCATATGCTGGACAGCCTGACCGAGGAGGCCTGAATGAACGGCCCCTACCTAGCTGAAATTGTCCCTTGAAGGGAGCACCACTAGAACTGCCCGAACCACGAGGCCTCTTGGCCTCCTTCTCCTCGCGCTCCTGGCGGCGAACAAACTCAATATCTTGAGCTATTTCAAAAACCTGCTCGAATGAAGCACCCGATACTCTCTGCCGAGTCATAAGCAACCGAAGCTGATAAGAAAGACCATCCACAAACTTCCTCACCCTCTCCCTATCAGTAGGGACAATATCAGAAGCATACCTAGCCAACTCGGAGAACCTCATCTCGTACTAAGTAACTGATAACTCTCCCTGGCGCAGCTGCTCAAACTGCTTGTGTTGCTCCTCACTGTGGGACTGAGGAACATACTTCTCCAAAAAGACCATGGAGAACTACCGCTAGGTAAGAGGTGCTGAACCAACCGGTCTACGCCTCTCGAGCTACTCCCACCATGTAAAGGCACCACCCACAAACTGAAATGTAGAAAATGAGACCCCAATGGTCTCCAAAATACCCGCGGTATGCAGTATCCTCTGGCACCTATCTAGAAATCCCTGGGCATCCTCGCCCTCTATACCATTGAAAGTTGGAGTTTGAAGTCTGCTGAATCTCTCCAACCTGCGATGCTCATCCTCATGCATATCAGGGACCACATAATCCTAAACCGGAGCAACTGGCGAAGCTGGGGCTATTCCCGGTGCCCGAATACCCTATGCAGCCTGCTCAGGTTCCCAGGCAGCTGGAGTCTGATTGCCTCCCCCGAGCTGAGCTGTAGTGGCAGAAGAAGACATGGCGACTGCCTGAGCCAAACTGGTGCATACTGTTAATATTTGAGACAGGGCCTCCTGAAGACCCGGAATAACCACAAGCACTGCTGGTGCCTGAGCCTGTCCCCCAGAGACACCATCGGCTGGAACCTGATCATGATCGATAGGGGAATCCTGAGGTACTGCCCCGGCTGCTGCGAGGGCTAGCCCCTACCTCTACCACGGCCTCGACCGCGGCCTCGACCTCTCCCTGGTCTAGAAGGTGATTGGTCACTCTGATCGGTGCGGCGTGTCCTCACCATCTGTGAGAGAATGAAACAACGTAATTTCAGATTTCAAGAATCAATAGATCAACACGAAAGAGTTTAAGAAAGATAGAAATGTTTCCTAAAAGTTTGGCAGCCTCTCGAAGATAAGTACAGACATCGCTGTACCGATCCACAAGACTCTACTAAACCTACTCATGATCGTTGATTCCTATGTAACCTAGGGCTCTAACACCAAACTGTCACGACCTCCTAAGCCGATCGTGATGGCGCCTATCGTGGCACTGGGCTAGCCAATATACAACATGGTCACAATTTATTTTAAGATCCCATTTCCAATATCTGAGCATTTCATAAATATACAGAAACTACTGAATAAAGTAGGTCATCATAATACAATACTGCTAACCCCAAAACCCGGAGCCAACTTCTCATAAGCATCTAGAAGAATAATTCATAGTATACTGTCATAATACAAAACCTCCGAATGAAATGAAGATACAAAAGGGAGGGAAAAAAAGAGATGCTGCGGACGCTGGACAGCTACCTCTATATCCCGCAAATCTGGCTCCGATGCGGAATAAAGGCTAATGCTCGATGTCTGCTCTTGAATCTGCACACAGAGGTGCAGGGAGTAATGTGAGTACACCAACTCAGTAGTAATGAAAATAAATCAGGTCTGAGCAGCAAGAACATATAAAATCAATGTCATCAAATCACAAGAGGCACAACCTTACTTTCAAATAGTATAACATAGATGTATGATATCGTCATGCCTTAAAAATAAAATTTCGAAAAAAACCCTTTTAAAATATATATTTGCCAACAACTTCAACCGAAAGGTCTAGTATAAAAATGAAATGAATCATATAGAGGCCCTTCGGGAAAAACATATTTCATAAGCTCAGAGTGAAAGTAGTGAAATCATCAGTAGCCCCTCGGGCAAAAACATGTATCATAATCGGCCCCTCGGGCATGCCTCATGGTCACTCATAATCAATCACTCAGCACCTCACAGACACTCATACCTCCCAATCACTCGTCACTCGGCACTCGGCACTCGGAACTCGGTAGGTACCTGCGCTCACTGGGGGTGTGTACAAACTCCGACTCGGGAGGGGCTCCTTCAGTCCAAGCGCTAAATAAACAGCCAGATCATGGCATCAATCACTCTCAGGCACTCGGCATGTGTCATATCATAAATATCCTCACAACATTGGCCCTCGGCCGCACTCAGCCAGACACTCTCAACCTACCACTCGGGCCATAAATAAAACGGGGTTCTCGACCCAATTAGTATTTCATTTCAAGAAATCATAATATCATCAAATAGGAGTGCCAACAATTTCACAGGAAAGACTGAGTAAAAAATCATTGTTTCAAAGTAGTGAGAATATCAGTAAAATAGCCCCCAAGGGGTTAAAACAGATCGGCACTAGGCCCCAAACATGACTCACAACCCAAATATTACACAATTCTTTAGAACATAATTAACATAAGGTTTTGAGTAAATATTCAACTCATTAGTCGCGGCGGAGAGGACTAGTCCAATCCAAAAGTCAGTACGCGCCACATACTCGTCATCCGACATGTGCGCCATTCTAGAAACAGTAAGAAATACGAAGTCTAGGATTTCATACCCTCATGACAAGATTTATGGCCATTACATACCTCTACCAGCCCGTGACACTAGTCAGCAATGCACTTGCCCCTCAAATCGGCTCCCCATTGCACCGAATCTAGCCAAAATCAGTTCAACATCATCAATATATATCGAAGGAACTCAACTCAATCGAAATTTATCAAATTATACAAGAATCTCGAAATTCAGCCAAGCCCGAGCCCTGGGCCCACATCTCGGAATTCGATAATTTTTACATCATTAGAAACCTCGTCCTCCCACGATTCTATACATACCAAAACACTAAAATCGGACAACAAGTTATTCCCTTGATTTCCCTTCAAAACCCTCTCAAATAGCTCTCAAAACAATGGAGGAAAATATAAGCCAATTCGCACCTCAGGCCTTTTTAAACATTCTGCCCAGCTAAAACATTTCTTCATCGCAAACGCGTCACTAGGACTGCGTTCACATAGAACAATCCAACAGAGCCCCTAAAGTAACTCTGCGCGAATGCGGCCTCAATCCAGCAAACACGAAGCACTGCTACCCCAGGCCTTCACGAACGCCTCCCTTGGCACGCGAACGCATAGGCCAATACCCCTGGGGTCCTCAAAAGGCCCACAAATCTACGCGAACGCACACACACCCCCGCATTCGCGATGACCACCCAGCACTAACACTCTGTGTTTGCACTCGTTCTCCCGCGAACGCATAGAACAACTGGCCCTCTTCCACAAAACACTCGATGCGATCGCGAGCCTCCTGCCGCGAACACATACAGTAAAACTCTGCTGTAGAAACACCATCAAACCAGCCAAGTTCCAAAACTCAAAATCGATCTGTTAACCATCAGAAACACACTCGAGGCCCTTGGGACCTCAACCAAACATACCAACATATCCCATAACATCATTCAAACTTATTCAAACCTTCTAAACACCAAAAACAACACGAAAACATCAAATTTAAATCAAATTTAAGCTTAAGAACTTTGAAACTTCCATATTTCGCCAACTACGCCGAAACCAACCAAAACACCTCTGATTAACCTAAAATTTTGCAGACATATCCAAAATGACATTATGAACCTGCTCCAACTTCCAGAATTCCATTCCGACCCCGATAGCCTATTTTCCATTGCCAACCAGAAATTGCCAAAAACTAACTTTTTCCAATTCAAGCCTAATTCTACACCGGACATCACAAAAATATTCTGAACACACTCCTAAGTCCCAAATAACCTAAAAAAGCTATCCGAGCCATAAAATTTGCATTCCGAGGTCGTTTACCAATAAGTCAACTCTCAGTTGACTTTCTCAACTATTAGGCTACTTTAAAAGGCTAAATGCCTAAACCCTCACCATAACCACTCCGGACCCAAACCAACTGATCCAACACATCAAAAAAAGGATAGCGATAAATAACAAATTTAGAAATAGGGGAAACGGGGTAAATCTCACGGAACGACCGGCCGGGTCGTTACAGTTCAGTCATCATATGTTAGCAATCATGCCTATAGGTTCAATAATTAATTCAATTGTGTTTTATATATGCTTGTTAAAGACCATGCTTATAGGAAAAATATGTGATTCAATGTGTGTAGAAAAATCATGTTTACGTGTTGTTTTGGTCACTAATTCTAGATATCATATCTATAGAATCTACAATCGGATTAGTTATAGAAAGCATGCTTGTACGTCCGAATCTATTTAATTATCTTTTTTTCCTATTTGTTCATGAGTTTTCAAACACTGTGCTATTATCCTCACTAGAAAACATGCCTATGGGATCAAAAGAAGTGATTCTGAATATGCTTCTGTGATTGCCACTATTTATTATCGTGTAAAACATATAGGCATCATGCCAGTAGGTTTAATCTCATTATGTTAAAATCAGTAGGCAAATTATGTAGGTTTTGATAATTGTATTAAGGAAATGGCTTTGCGTATAACTGCCTGCTCATTCATTCAGTATCACACAGAGATACTGCCTATAGGATTCTACAACTTTAAATAATTAAAATCTGTCAATGTTAATTAGTTTGGCGTGCATTTGTTGTCTAAATGCAGAGGCTAACTTGAGCCCTTACTTGCTTATATGTGAAAGTCCTAAACTGTTTTGTATGTCGCTTAGTATTTTCCCTTTTGAGCAGCCTAAGTTAAGGTGTAGAACCACCCTGAAATAGAGATCCAAATGCCTCCTGAACCATAGGAATGGGATGGGTAGTGCACGCATAGAGTACGACTTAGAATTGACTAGAGGTCTTTAGGTAAACAACTTAAAGATAGTAATCGGGTAGCATGAGATGATAGTCTGTGCCCACTGAATAATATGAGTAACACCCCGTCTTAAGGGAGTTACAAAATATTATTTATGTTGCACGGGATGATCCTTTAGGCTAAAAAACTTAGGATCCCCCACCTCGAGGAGTGCCTAAAACCTTCTCCTCAAGGTAATTTGAGCCATTACCCGATCTTTGGTGACGCGACTAGTTAATCCAAAGTTATTTGCAAATAGGTGTCCTAATGTACATTAATCCGTTGGGTGGCGACTCTCTCTTTTTCTACCCTTCCTTAAAAGAGTTGTCACGTGTCGCAACCCGATTTCTCGAGAAAAAGGGGCGTGACAACATGGAGACTCTGCTGGGGATATCTTTAGGCTCTTACCCTAATGAACTTGGTCTATATTAATTAGTCTCTCTCGATAAGCGTGTCTTTATTATTTTGCTGATTCTTGAACCTCCCGCTCCCATTTTCCCTTTCATTGCTACATGCACACCCTCTACCCTATTTCCCCTTTATATGAACTTACGTGCTACTCTTTGCTTAATATGGTTACAATATGCATGCCCTCCGTTATTTCCTAATCATGTTCACTGGCTCCTACTTTTTAAATTTTGCTATATCATGTCTTTCCTAATACCTACCCTCTTATTTGCTTTATTATAATTTTTTTTTCCATTATAAAAACTAACTTCTTCCCTGTTTTTCTTTCTTTTTGTCTATACATTTATTAAATACTGTATTTATCGCTTTCATCTTGAAAAATACTTGACAATGTGTTATTTTATCTTTGCATAATTGCATGCTCTGTATCATAATTCACTTGTGCACAATTAATACCATAGCGGCACTTGATGAGTGTTTGCGCTCTTCCTATTTTACCATTTTTAAATTTGGAAAGGCTAATTTGCAGTAAAACTAGTCGATCAGCGGTGCAATCGACGGTTTCGTGCCTTTCTGTCTCAAGTTGTCCACTTGAGGGTACCGGTCTAGACTTTTATAGGAACCCCAACTCTGATGTTAACTGTGCATGCATCATGTCCAAACCTAACATGGGTTAGAGCACTGTCCGCGTAATAACTCTCTAAGACAAGCCTTGTCCAAAGCCCATCGGGATTTCCATAATCCCAACGGGCACAATCATGATATGTGCATTATTTGGAGAAAACTTTTCGATATGCTAATCATTAATGTATAAATAGTCGAATCCAGAGGATGGAGAGGCTAACTTTATCTATTTTTTAGAAATGAGGCATGAAGTCCCCAGGTTCGGCATGGTCTGGAGTAACCTCTGTTGCTAGATTGGTGGGAAAATCTCTTGCCAAGCGACAAGAACCATGTGAAAAGAGTCCTCGGAATTTTACCTTCTTTGCTGGACATCCAACCAAACAATGTACTGATTGAAGCCGCTACTACGTTCTAGGATGAAAAGAGGGATGTTTTCCATTTTGGTAATGTAAAGATGACTCCCCTTCTTGAGGAAATAAGAGGCTTTGCTGGGCTTCCTTGGGATAGCCCTGGTCTGCTGGTACCGAAAAATCGTACTTCTCGAGGGTTTCTAAAAATGATGGGTTTTAGAAAGTGATGAGCTAGTTTTCCTGAAGAAGTCTTATATACCCTTTGACTTCCTTTATGAGAGTTATGGGCACAACACGTCCTACTGCATCTATCATGACGAGTTTTCCATCACTTCTCTAGGTTGGACTCATCGTCGGGTTTTTGTGTTTATCGTATATTTATGGGGATGTTGGTATTTCCAATAAAAGGAGACAAGATCCACACTCGTTTAGCTATATTGCCAATACCTTAATGGAAGGAATTGAGGGACAGACTTACACTATTGTCCCAATGATCATGGCAGAGATATACCGAGCTTTGGACCGTTGCAAGAAAGGATTTAGGCATTTTGAAGATTGTAATCTGTTACTGCAAATATGGTTGTTGGAACATCTTCAAAGAGGACAGTACCGTCAAGAATTTCCGGATCGACCATGGAATGTCCATATAGCTTTCCACCATCCAAGAATAATGACTTTCATCCCTGACAGGTTCGCACAACCAGGAAATGCTGTGGATTGGGTACACTTCTTTAGCAATTTGACTTATGACAAAGTCCATTGGATGTTCGAGTGGTTCCCTACTAGCGAGTGCATAATCAGGTCAAGAGATGTTCCTCACTTAGTGTTGATTGGGTTGAGGGGTATCCATCCTTATGCTCCTATCTGTGTCATGAGACAGGCTGTGAGGAAACAAGTCATACCACAAGTTTCCAAGATGGTTCACTACAAAGCAGACTTCCAGGGTGATGCTATTCCATTCAAGTGTGAGTCACAACACATGTGACATCTAAAGATCATTGTGGATAAGGATACCATCGATCCATATCGATATCATGCCGGTCATGTGTATTTATACCCCTTATGGTTGGATGATGACATAGAAGGAGAAGTCAAGCTAGGGATTGATCGAGGAAATGAGGTCATAGACGACGGTGCCGAAGCACAAGTAAAATACAGGAGGTTACACAAAGTAATCTTTGAGTCTGAGGCCAGACATTTGGAAAAACACAAAGTAGACATGGAATCAATCAATGAATGGAGAGGAATTGCCACAAAATCAACACAAAGGTTGGAGTATCTAGAGCAGGGTTTGATGGAGCTTGAAGGGAAGATGAGGAAAATGGTCGTGGATTGTCAGAACACAGAAGGCAATGAAGGAGGGCATCTACCAAGGGCATATCTACCGTTGTACGTGCACGACCTGGTGAATCTGATTGATGGGGCTAAGAAGGCCAAGCTTGGAGAAGGTCCCTCTGGGACCGAGTAGATTAGGATTGATGTTTACTTGCTTTTCTTGATATTGTTTTAGAATTCAATTGTAATAAGGAAAATGGCGCTAGTAACTCTTTATGATTAGTGTCGTTTTAATAGATATTTGGTCTATTTATCATATTAATGAAATGATGCAATTATCGGCATTAAGTTTCTCCAAATCTATATGTCGTTAGGCCTACCTCGGGCGTAATGAGGTCCCCAAATTAGGACGCGAATTTATAATCGCAATACATGTTTAAATACTGCAAATATCCTTTCAAAGATCCCTACTGACTT
Organism: Nicotiana knightiana; assembly: GCA_005239525.1. Taxonomy (NCBI): domain Eukaryota; kingdom Viridiplantae; phylum Streptophyta; class Magnoliopsida; order Solanales; family Solanaceae; genus Nicotiana; species Nicotiana knightiana. Next base: position 23,138 of record ML396731.1, on the reverse strand, counting down.
GTTTACCGTTTTTGCTTTTCGTTGTTTTGATTATTCCCATCCCCTAAGTTTGGTTCGTGCATACTGGCATCGTCAGCATACCATACATGATCCAAAGGTCCTCCACCACCTCCTCCTCCAAGTGATCCTAAAAGTAATAGAAAAGTTAAGATGGATGACATGAGTAGTATCAGGAAAGACAACGTTACGCATGCAGAAAATGTTGAAAATTCATATGGTCGGAGTACTCCGGCATAGAATGATTTAGTTCTACCACTACAAAAAAACAGCTTTTAACGACAAGAGATATTCCATAGATACATAACAACAGATTAGCGACACATTTTGTAGTTTGTCGCCAAATAAGCTACAAAAAGAATTCGTATAAAATATAGCGACGGAATAGCGACAAAAAATTTTATTCGTCGCTAAATGTTAACGCCTTTATTTTTTACCTACAAAATTAGCAATGAAAATGGGGAGACAAAAATTATTAAAACCTAGCGACGGATTTAACGTTAAAAAATCCGTCGCTGCAGTCATTTTTCTTATCAAGACATTCCAAAGTTGATTGCGACAAAATTTTCCGTCGTTAGTTTCCTTAAAATAAAATTTCATTAGATATTATTAGCGAAAGAAATTAGGTCCGTCGCTATTTTCGTTGCTAAAAAGCTAGTTCCATTAAAAGAAAATTTCATTAGTTATTATTAGCGACATAAATTCGATTCGTCGCCAATTCCGTCGCTAAAATTTTTTCCTAAAAATAAAGTTAGGACAACAAGCCCACTCCTCTCTATCAGACTTCCACTCTCAATACAATTAGCGCAACACGCCCACTTTCTCTCCTCTCTATCAGACAGACTCTCACTCTCATTACTCTTCAACAATGTGAGTTTTTTACTTCAAATACAAAAAATTGGGCGTGAATCTTGGGTTAATGTCTGAAAAATAGAAGAAAAATTTTGAAGTTGCAAGATTTTTGTTGCAGAACTCTGAAATTCAAAGTCGTGTGTTGCTGCTCTACAATATTCTTAGGTGAAAGGGTAAGCTTCTTTGTGATTTCATTCTTGACATTATCTGTTAGTCGAAGGTCTTTGCGTAAGAAAAGGCGTTGTCTCGCCTACTAAAAGATATTCTGGTCATTTCATCTTCTTTGTTTCTCTATGTGGTGTTCTGCTTGATCTTCTGTCAAGTGACTGAGTGAGTAATGAATTTGTTCTTCTTCGTACTGGTTGGTAAATGTTGCGTGCCCCATGCATCTGTAATTGAGGGTTTTTTTTTCAAGTTTCTCAATTTTAGTTCCAAGTTGTCTGTTGTCACGACCCACAATACTAACTCAGGTTGTGATGGCGCCCAACACCGGGGTTAGGCAAGCTCACACTTAAATTACTAAGGATTCCTCCCATGCTTGGTTAAACATCCCAATACGTGTCAAGTTTTAAAGTTCAAAACATTTATTGAAAAAGATAGCAAGCCATTTTTACCAAAAGTAGTCAAAAAGAGGAATGAGCCAATATATATACAGACCCGCAAACCAAAATAACAGCTATGTGTGTGCCAGGAACTAGTGTCACAAGTCCTACGGGCATACTAACAGAATATACAAAACATATACAATCCCACTGTCTGAAAGAAATAGACGGGAAATAAGCAAAAGAAAACTACATGGTGCTGCTGAGGATCCTCAGGAGAAGCAGCTCACCGTGAAGTTGGGTCCAACTAAGATCATAATCGAACTCCGGTCTGACAACCAGATGCATCAGCCTCAGAACCTGTACAATTAAGTACAGAAGTGCAGCATGAGTACATAAAACAACTATGTACCCAGTGAGTATCCCGCCTAACCTCGAAGAGGTAGCGACGAGAGGTAGACGTGATACTTACTAGAGTCAACATTTCTAAATAACATGATTTAATAGGAACTAGGCAGGCATAATAGTCGTAGAAATCACAAAGATATAAATTATCAAGTATAGTTGGATTTACCTTTGCATGTCAAATTTCACTAGCACATAATGTACTAAATTCTCTTATTAACATGAACCAGTTTATACAATTACAATCAATTCCCATTAAACCATACAACACATAATAGGCCGGAAGCGTACGGCCGAAACATCGCAAAAATAAATGTGCACTGCCGAGGGCCGAACGGCTCAAACCATAGATGCATCTATTACCCTGCTCACGAATTGAACATGCGACGCAGTTGACATAATAGTAGGGCTATTCCGCTCACGAATCATACATGTGACGCACTGCTGCATACATACATAAAATTATCAATTTTTAAGGAATTAACAGAGATTATTCTTTAAGGAAAGAACTTAAGCAATATATCATGGAACACAACTTCCTAATATTCTCATGCCAAATAAAGGATAATAAGCAACTCAAAATACGTTTAGGAATACATGTAAGGCACATATAAGCATGCTCGTGAGTCCTAGAACTACCCAACATAACATAGTAGTAGCTACGCACGGACTCTCGTCACTTCGTGCGTGCGTAGCCCCCGCAAATAAGGACATGCAATTATTTATAATCACCTATGGGGACAATTCCCTCTTACAAGGTTAGAAAGGAGACTCATCTCGTGACGAATCTACTCCCCGAACTAAGAACGCGTCCGAAACTCCGAACTCTACACGCAAGGACTCGAAACTAGCCAAATGTTAAACAAATTCATCAATTTATGCTCAAAATATGGAATTCCTCCTATTACTAAGTCAAATTCGCCATTATTGAAGAAATCCTAAAATCCAACCTCGGGCCCGCATGCTTGGATTCCAAAAATTTTCAAAGGAAACACTCACCCATAGCCTAAGGATCATTAATACATTATTTTTACTTGATTTCATAGCTAATTGACGGGTAATTTTCTAAATTCTCGAAGGCCCTAGGTTACTACCCAAATTCCTAAATTTTTCACTAATTAAGTAGTTAAATCCTACTAAGAATGCATGCATTAACCACTTTGAGATAGAATTTACTTACCTTTCAGTGGTTGGGTCGTTGATCCCTTTTCCCAAGCTCTCAAGGTGTTCTAATGGAGGAAAAAATGAAGAAATAATGAAGAATCCCGTATTTAAGAAACACACTGTCTGACAGTGTTTCCGCACTTACGGCTCGAGGACCGCACCTGCAGTCTCGCACCTGCGAGCAAAGGCTCGCACAAAGATTAGTACAGTTAACTTGACCATATGAGGTTACAAATTAAAAAAATAATTAAAAATGTGAACAGTCCCTGATAAGGACCAGTTCGGAGTTCGGTCACCCATCTAAATATGTGGAACAAAATAAAACATTAGAGAGATTATAAAGGCCTGCACTAGCCTTAATAACACATACGTATACATACAGGCAAAAAACAGTAAGAATGTGACAAGAAAGACATCTGTTGCAATCAAAACAACAAATATAATTTTGTTCAGTGAAATCAACTGTTTAACCAAAGAATTAGATTCTCAGTCAAAGCTAATTTTTAGAAGTACTCTGGTTACTGATAGTGACAAAATAATCAATAGAAATCCCAAGAAAATAATTATATTTCAATAATAATCAGAACGTGTCTGTACAAATGACATTTCTTTCCATTATACAGTGACCTTCAAGTACAACATCTATTCCCTTTAATGATTGAGTCATAATGAGCATTAATGTTATTAATGAAATGTTATAATTGGTAACCGTAGTTGTTTCGTGAAGATTTTGTAACGTTTGTAATCATCCATGGCCATTAATTGAAGATCGATGAATCTACCTTTTTTGCTATCTTGGTTCATTCTACGAGTGGCTCTTCAAATCACTAAAGAGAATTGAGTAACCGTTCCTTCTCATCTTGTGGGTGATTTGCTCGTATCTACTGAGTCTCATGTCTTCTTTAATACTCTTCTCCAGCTCTCGTTTTTATAGTGATCCACGTGTCTTGCCATGTCATCCACAAAATTAATTCCACGTGTAATATTAATTTTTACCAATATAGATAGTCCCCTCACTTTCCAATTATTCATCAATTGAATATTTGGGAAGTGAACCTTATTTAAGGCGGGAATTTTTTGACGATGTTTCTCACGTTCCATTGTATCTTCCTCTAAACCAATGTGTTGTATGTCACTTCCAATTTAATGCATGTGACATGTGGTAGTCATCGATTGGCTATGCAACTCTTCAACGAGTTTTAGGCTTTTTTTGCGGCTACATCAGTCACGAAGTGACAGTTTTCATAATGACGTTTCCATCATTACCTTCTTACACGACGGTCACTTCTGCGTATAAATAAATCCTTTGCCTTTGCTCTTACGAAAATCTTTCTTCAGTGCTCTTTATTCGCAACTTATTCTTGTTCTTCATTACATATTACTTCCTCATACAAATATGTCTTCTTCAAATCCTGATCCCCGAAAAGTTGTTATTGTAGATGAACATCCCCCTTATTCTGCTCCTATCAGGAGTAGGGGAGGTGGTAGGTTAGTAGTTTAGGGTCAGTGTCTGTTCATGGTTTCTCTTCTCAACCCAGAACTACTCCTTCAGCATCTTCTGGAACTAGGGCTTCATCTTCACATGATCTTTCGTTAAAAGTAAGGATTCTAGTGAACTGCTTCGTGAGCCTACTGTGGACGAGATTATTCCCGTTGAAATTTCATTTATAACTTATAGAGAATTAATAAAAAATCAAGTTACTTCCATGACTTCTCACGATCGCACTGATGTTTACCCTTCCCAGATCACTGAAGGTTTAGTTTCTATTGTGCGTAGAGATTGTTATTGGAAATTTGACTTCCCGATTCTAGTCCCCAATGAAAATCAAAGGATCACTACCTTTAAACCTAGTTTTTCTTTTGTGTATACATATCCCTTCACATTAGGTTTTAGGCCACCTATTGATCGGGTCATTATTGAGTTTTGCCTTTTCCTTGATGTGTGTTTAGGACAAATTGGTCTTATTATTGTCATGACCCAAATTTCCCTCTGCTGGGTATCGTGGTGGCACCTAGTCTTGGGGACTAGGTAAGCCTAACATTTACTGAATAACAACAATAATAAAGGAAATCTAACGGTCTTGATGTAGAAATCTTGACATAATTTACAATTTTCCAAAAACGGTAATACAAGTCCTCCAAAGATATATAAATATACTTTACAGTACGAAATCCTCAAACGAAATCCCTTTCAATACAAGCTTTTCAAATGTACCTTTCCAATAAATGTTTTTCAAACATAGTTTTCTTTAAAGTAAATACTTTACAAACATACCTTTGGAACTAATAGCCTTGCAAACATAGATTCCTTCAAGGTAAATTCTTTTAAACTTTACTTTTCAGTAATTGTCTTTCAAACATAGTTTTCTTCAATATAAAACAACCGGGATTCCGTCCCGTATTTCAGAATTAGTCATGCAGTACAGGGGGATCTCCTGGAATACGTCCGTAGTCCCAAAATAAATATGCAGTGCTGGGAGATCTCCCGGAATACGTCCGTAGTCCCAAAGTAAATATGCAGTACAGGGGGAAAGCTCACGAAATACATATGTAGTCCCAATTTAAATATGCAGTACAGTGGGAAAGCTCCCAGAATACGCCCGTAGTACCAATTTAAATATACAGTACAAGGGAAAAGCTCTCAGAATACGCTCGTAGTCCCAATTTAAATATGCAATACAGGGGGAAAGCTCCCGAAATACGTCTGTAGTCCCAATTTAAATATGTAGTACAAGGGAAAAGCTCCCGGAATACGTCTGTAGTCCCAATTTAAATATGTTATGCATTCAACAGAGAAAACAACCAGAATACGATAGGAACAACGTACATTGCAGCAACAAGCGCAAAAGCAACAAAAGACAAATATACAATGTGCAACGAGCAAATCAATACAAGAATTTAAATCACAAGATCAGTAAAACTCACTCATATGAATATCCACTTAAAGTAATGCCAAGAACAAGTGAACCAATGTAACTAGGAGAAAGCAAAAAAATATAGCAACGATTCACAATATTTAAGCTAACAATAAGAAATCGATCATCCCGGTTGTAACGACCTGGTCGGTCGTTTTGAGAGTTAGTGCCCTGATCTCTTAATAAATACTTCTCCCGTGTTTATTGGTGTTATTGGAACCTGTCGGAGCGTTGAGTGGAGAAATTCGGAGGGGGTTTGGACACATAGTCCTTTAATGTGAATTTTAGCCTTAGAAATCGGACCGTAGCTAGAACTGTGTGAAGAAGAATCCGGAATGGATTTATGTCGACTCCGTTAGCTCCATTGGATGATTTCGGGGTTAGGAGCAAGTTCGGAATGTGTTTTCTACATCGGTTGTAGATTTAGGCTTGAATTGGCGAAAGTTAGAATTTCGGCGATTTCGGCCGATAGGTGAAATTTTGATATCGGACTTGGAATGGAATTCCGAAAGTGAAAACATGTCCGTAATGACATTTATGACCTGTGTGCATTCTGACGAGTTTAGACGTGATTCGGCATCGAATGTGGATTTTAGAAATTTCATAAGTTCTTAGGATTGAATCTATGCATATTTAATGATTTTCATGTTATGAGATGTGTTTTTAAGGCTCTACCAAGTTTGAATGAGGTATTAGGGTTGAATGGTGGTTTTGGTTGAGGTTCCATGGGTCTCGAGTGTGTCTCGAGTGTTCAAACGGGCATATTTTTGGCCTAGTATTCAGCTGTTTTTCTAGTTTTTAGAGCAGCATGTAATTATTCAGCGCGATCGCGTGCTTTGGGCCGCGATCATGTAGAACAAGTTTGGGCCCATCTATTTTTTTGGTCAGTGCGATCACAGCAGGGGGGGGGGGAAGGTTATGACCGCATAAGATCATTAGGTCGGGCATGGGGAGTCTTGCTCTATGCGTTCCCATGGGCCTAGCTGCGAACGCATAGGGTCCAGTCCGGTGTGCTCCGCGATTGCAAGTGCTACTGTGCGACCGCACAGTGTCCATTTTAAGGGGGGTGAGGCTTACTCTATGCGATCGCGTCCGTATGTCCACTATCTCACTTCACAATTTAGGCCTGGGCAGAATATTAAAACCCATTTGAGGGTTTAAACCTATTTTCACCATTTTTGAATTTTGGAGCTCGGGAAGGGCGATTTTTGAAGACTTTTGCACCTGGGTAACTTGGGTAAGTGATTTCTAACCTAATTAGATCAATTTCAATGATTCCTAACTTAAATTTGGTCCTTAGAATTCGAATTTGGGTGGAAGATTTGGGGAAAAAATTTGATAAACCTCATAGACCAAATTATTGAGTTTTGATTGGATTTTTTACCTCCGATTTGAGATATTTTCATATGTTTAGACTCGTGAGTGAATGGGTGTCCGAAAAAATATAATTTTACCTGATTCCGAGACGTGGGCCCGGGGGCCTTTTTGGGTGAATTTCCTAATTTCGCGTATTAGCTTCAAACAAATTAGCTATTTTGATTCCTTAAAGTGTTATTTACATTATGCAATCGAATTTATTATATTTGGGCCACCTGGAGTCGGATACTCGTGGCAAGAGCGTGGTATTGAGTTGATTAGCACAGTCAAGGTAAGTGGCTTTCCTAACTCTGTGTTGGGGACTTCCCCTTAGGCATATTTGTTTATATTGATTTTGTTACGTGGACACCGTGTACGTGAGGTGACTAGTGCATAGACGGGTCATAGTTGCTAAGCTTCACTTTTTCTTTCAATGGAATCACTCATTTTCATTCCTTTATTATTGTTCCCTGTCTTAACTGAGTAGTTAGCTTAAGAATAAGCACACCCACCTGTCCTTACTTGATTTCCTCTCAATTGCTACTAGTTGCACCATGCTTATGTAGTTTTACTGTATTCTTGCCCGTTGATTTTCCTGAACTGTTTAATTAAGCCGTATCCAACATACTTCTGCATTGCATATTTAAATTGGGACTACGGACTGATATCCAGGAGCTTTCCCCCCTGTACTGTATTGCATATTTAAATTGGGACTACGGACTGAGATCCGGGAGCTTTCCCCCTGTACTGCATAGCATATTTAGATTGGGATTACAGACTGAGATCCGGGAGCTTTCCCCTTGTACTGCATTGCATGTTTACTATTGGGATATATGATGTGCTGAGCCGAGGACTCTTTTTCTGTTATTAATTCTTTCACTTCCATTAATACTGTTTATCAATGCTTATCTATATTTCACTGCTTAGATTTATAACTGTTTTATTTTAAAACTTAGTAGGGCCTCAACCTGACCTCGTCACTACTTGACTGGGGTTAGGCTTGGCACTTATTGAGTACCGAATGTGGAGTACTCACGCCCTTCCTTCGCATGTTTTCCCCATGTGCAGATCCAGATACCACATCGTACAGTGGCTAGGCGTATCTCAGCAGCTGCTTCGGAGACCGCGAGGTAATTCTGCCGCGTCCGCAGGATTCACAAGTCTCCTTCCTACTCCAGTATAGTTATAGAAGATATATATATAGATACATTTTCCTTACTCCTTTCTATAGAGCTACAGTAGTTCAGAGTTTGTGATTTTGTGATGTTCCGGGTTTTGGGAAAGTAAAAGTTGTAAATGCCAAGCAGCTAAATTTTATAGTATTGCTTCTTCTTTATTATTTCTATTATTTCTTTTGTCTTATTTCCCGCAAATTTTTACGGTCGTGACACCGGCAAGGAAAACAGCTATAACCAATCTCGCTTAAACAATTAGCTTCACGGAATAAAACTCATCTTGAACCAATGCTCAGTAATAGGCCACATCAAGTAAATACCATCAACATTGATTTTTATCAAACTAAACCTAAGTAGCACTTAAGGTACAATCATATAAGTCACAATATACGACTCACTGGCATGCTTGACACCAACGTGTAGATATTCCAATTACCGCTAAACATTTATAGGGCTAGATAATACTAATTCTAGTCAAATAGGCAGTTTTTGGAGAAGTTATAACATGATGGTAGAAGAGTTAAAACATTCAGTTAAGTCAATTAAGATCAAATAAACAACAAAAGGGAAACTAAAAGCAAGAAAATCTAATTTAAGCATGAAGAGATGAAACTAGCAACCAGGAACTCAGATATAACAATTACAACTTCTTATACAGGGAATATAAGGACCTAAGAATCCTAAAAGGCCAACCTCCTATAAATAAGTCCGAGTATGCACTCGTCACCTCGCGTACACGGGCTACAATCAACATAGAAGACTCAAATCCTAAGGGGTAATTCCCCCACACAAGGTTAAGCAAGATACTTACCTCGTTTCGCAACGAAATTCAAGATTCCAATAAACCTTCGCCTCGTGAATTCGTGTCCGAAAGCTTCAAATCTAATCACAAACAATTCAATATACTCAATACGAATCGTAGGAATTAATTCCATATAAAATTACTAATATTCTGGATTAAAATCGACAGCAGGACCCACGTTTCGAATCCCGGAAAAACTTATGAAATCCGAACACCCGTTCCCATACGAGTTCAACCATACAAAAATTATCGAATTCCAACATCGGATTACCTTGCAAATCCTAAATTAAAGTTTTGAAGATATCTACCATTTTCAACCCAATCTTTACCTATTTTAATTCAACAATATTCCCACAACCTTATTTTTACAAGCATGTATAACTAATACTTTCACATCAAAGAATCATTCTCCTAATCACCCATATGTACCCAAGAATTGAAATTAAAGACTAGGGTATGGAATCCTTACCTCTTAGATGAAGATTTTGTGATTGAGTTCCTTGATTCTTGAAGATTGATGCAAGATTGGATGATTTGAATGTTGGGTTTCCTCTTTATCTCTCTAAAATGCTCTCACCTCTCTCTAGAATTCTTAGAGAATCACCCTAAAATAAACCCCAAATCCTATTTATCATCATGGGGTCGGGTTATGAAAATAGGAAGATTAAGCCTCCGAAACAAGGTCTGCGATCGCATAATGCGTCGCAAAATGGGTATGCGGGCAGCAAAACCATCGCATAACTCGGTGCCCAAAACTGGGCAGTTGTGGTCCACTCTGCGACCTGTTTTACGGTCACATATCAAGTATGCGGACCACATATTTGATATGCGATCGCATAATCTCTCCCACAGGATCGCATTTTTCCAGCCTTTGGTGATTTGGTCATAACTTTGTGTAGGAATATCGAAATGATGAATGGTTTAAAGCGTTGGAAACTAGACTCAAAAATATTTAATTTGATAGGTTTTTCATCACATAAAATCTTATATATTTTTAGATATGATCATCCAAAGTAGGGTCTTGTGCGCATTCTCTTGCAATTTTAGTCTATTATGAAATTTTCCAACTTGGCTTGGACATAGAACTTTCCTTAGAACCCATATATCTTATTATAAGCCTCGTACACTTATTATCATATCCAATTGGTATCCATCATATTAGTCGAACTCGTCCGCACATAAAATAATATAATTATAATCCGTCTACTTTCAAATTTCGCCAAAATTCGACGAATTGTTCTACGGACTTCCAAATCCAAATCCGAACATACGCCTAAGTACGAAATCATCATACGAAGCTATTGACATCATCAAATCTCCATTTCGAGGTCGTTTTCTCAAAAGTCAACTGTCTGGTCAACTCTTTCTATTTAAGCTTCAAAACAAGAATTTTTCTTTAAATTAAATTCCGAATCTTCCAACAACTAAACTCGACCACACACGCGAGTCATAATACATATTACGAAGCTGCTCGAGACATTATGTCGCCGAACAGGGCGTAAATTCTTAAAACGACAAGTCGGGTTGTTACATTCTCCACCTCTTAAACAAACGTTCGTCGTCGAACTTTCTAATTACCGAATTGATGATTTTACTTTTACACATATACTCATGGTTGATTCCACGCTACTGTGTTTAAGATAACCCCAACAACATCATCTCATTTGAGATTATTTCTTTTATCCATATTTTTAAACTTTAAGATTAATTTTCTTACACTCCAACAGTTTCAAAAAGCCAAATTTTCACAACAACGCACAGTATTAGTCTCAACTAGCTATAGGAACTCGTTCCTACACACACATTAATTTTTTTTTTGATAGTGTTGAAATACTTCAAAAATTTTCTGGGCTGTTACATTCTTCCCCGCTTAGGATCATTCGCCCTCAACCACATAACATAATTTATCTCTTCTTTTGCACGTCTTAATCTCCCTTTTTTTTAACTCCCAAATTTTTCAGAAATTTCGGCAGAGTCTCCCCTGTAATTGGGACTATCCACCTGCCAGAGTAACACCAAAACAACTCCTAACAATACATCCACAATGCATATATCAATAACACCAATCTCAACATTACAAGCCCTGCATTATCATAATGATATCATAATATGAAGCACATCATATGTATGCTCATCACCACATCCCTAGTCTTAAAAGTTGTTCATTATTAATTCCAGCATCATCAATTAATCTCATATTAACCACCACCTAATTTTAAATTTTCACAATACTGACAACAGAAAGTGAGGCATGAAGACCTCATGATTACTTACTCGGATTAATAAGTCACATTTAACACCACCTGGGACTCATCTCATAAGCTAAAACTCAATGTTTACAACACGAAAATGGCTGAATATGAACATAAAATATACAAGAATTATCAAATAAGCCTAACATGCATGACTCTCTTTTAATATTATCGTACAAATTAAACTTCACAAAGGGAGAATTTAAACTCATAAATATTTTACCACACAGACCTCGTCCTTACATAACCTCCACCGCGACTTGCAGTCCAGTTTAAATATTTCACACTATATAAAAATGCGAGGATCTCGTCCTCCACTCCGAATCACAAGTATGTTCCACATTGTGCCAACTGGAATTTTCAATTTCATTTCTTTCTTCTTTTCAATAAATTTCGTAAACATTTTTCATAACGCATAACAAACCCTCATACCGGCACGGCATATGATTCATAAAATTGGAATCAATTATTCCAAAACACATTAAACCCACGGTAGTGAATCATAAACATTACTTTTGGACTTATAGTCCTCAATGGTGTACAATATAAAATGGTAGACACGGACTCACATCTACAAATCTCCCAACAGGTATAAACATATAAGCGGGTCACAAACTTACAAAGATCTCCCATAAGCGGAGCATAATAGGAGGACTCACCTTAATATTCAGATCTGAATACGACTAAGGGGAAATATTCTTTTTTATAACAAATCAGGATCGTACCTGTAATGACACCATCTGGTGCATCGACCTCAGCCAAATCATAGCGATTATAACACTGGATCGGGTCTCCACCTCTTAGGCACCCACTACCTGCATGTCCTCCACCTCTAGCTAACTGTGCACGTGAAGTATTAACTGGAGTAAAGCTTGTAGCTTGAGTGTTCTAATGAAATCCACCCCTCTAAAGTCTGGGACAATCTCTCATGATATGCTTAGTATCATTACACTCATAAATACTCCTCTGAGGTCGTGGCTGCTCGTACTGAGTCTGTGTCGGATAACTGGAATAACCACTGTAAGAATTTCGATTTGGTGGTGTACTATAAGAACTTACTGGAGCACCCTGAGTATTCTGAAATTGTTTCCATGACCTAGCTGATACTGAAATGTAGAATTATTAAGGACGCTGGAATACCGCAAGTCTCAGCATCACCCCATACAAATCTCAGTTCTTAATCATATACAAGTTATGGAGAACCTTTCAATACAACATATATTCATCTCAGGCCCAAACTGATATAACACATGACCCCACAATTTAATCATTGATAATGAACTCCCTTCACTTGGCGCGAAGCCATAGGACACAGTCTGACGATCCACAATACTAACCTTCACCGCTCGTACAACACCAGTCATAAGACACCTCAAGCCATTTATTTCGCGCATATCATCCTCGTGGCAGTTAAAGTCGCTTCCTCTGGTGCCCTGACTGCTACTATATACCCTTCACTAAATGGAAATCCCATCCCGTGACCCTACCATGATTGTGACGATTAGGCAACTAACTAAACCCTCTTAAGATCGTACTTATCGACCATATGTCAAAACTTGTTGCAACCCTATGTGCACAACTGAATTCTCTCTCAATAGTTCCATATTGAGACCATGGATGAGGATCCATGGCTCCCTTGTATCCCCTCTGTATTAACACGAACCATTGGCGCATAGTTGATCCTGAGTGTGAAAATTTCATACATGAGCGAATGCAAAGTAACGTAAGATATATGCTTCAAGCTGAATAAATGTCGCACGATAAGGAATGAAAGAAGTGGAAATTTCCTAACAGTTTTGTAGCCTCTCGAAGATAAGTACAGACGTCTCCATAACAATCCGCACGACTCTACTAAGCTCACTTATGACTCATACCACCTATGAACCTAAAGCTCTGATACCAACTTGTCACAAGCAAAATTTCCCTTCGTTGGGTATCGTGATGGCACCTAGTCTTAGGGACTAAGTAAGCCTAAAATTTACTGAAAAACAACAATAATAAAGGAAATCTAACAATCTGGATATTGAAAACTTGACAGAATTTACAATTCTCCAAAAACGGTAATACAAGTCATAAGCTCTACGGAATTTTCTACAACTCCTAAATACAATTGTTCACTGCCTGAACAGTGATCGCACCTGCGATGGCTGGGATCGCACCTGCGGTCTCGCGCTTGCGAGGAGAACCTCGCGCCTGCGGAATTGGGCTGGGGGCTCTGGGATCGCACCTGCGAAGGGGAGACCGCACCTGCGAAGGGGAGACCGCACCTGCGGTCTCACACCTGCGATGCCTGGGACCGCACTTGCGGTCTCGCACCTGCGATGCTGGGCAACCTCACCTGCAATCACACCAGAGCAGGTGCACCAGCAGCTGGGTTTGCTGGTTTTTAGCCCCGTTAGGGGCCCGGAAGGTACCTGGGCCCACCCGAGCCCTAATCCAAATATACCAACGAGTCCCAAATCATAATACGGACTCGTTCGAGCCTTCGGAACACTTATAACAACGCTAGAACTCGAAATCACACCCCCAACCCTCAAGAACCAAACTTAGGAATTTTATGTTTTCTAACTTTGCTAACAACGTGCCGAACTGGCCTGAACATCTCGGAACGATACCAAATTTCACAGATTACTCACACAACCTCCTACGAACTTGCCCGTGTGATCAAATCGCAAAAAACAACATCATACACATAGAATTAAACCTCAATATCCATGAATCCTATCAAATTTCATACAAACATCAAATTTCCATTTTATGTCCGTAACACGTCAAACGAAATCCGATTTCAACCAAACTTTACAGAAAGTGCTTAAACCATATATAAGACATGTACCGCACGTCGGAAACAAAACACGGGCCCGATACCATTACTTTTTAATCAGATTTCATTTTCAACTTCCTTAAATATTTTCAGAAAACAATTTTACTCAAAAATTCATTTCTCGGGCTTGGGACCTCGGAATTCGATTCGGGCATACGCCCAAGTCCCATATTTTCCTATGGACCCTTCGGGACCGTCAAATTATGGGTCCGGGTCCGTTTACCCAAAATGTTGACCGAAGTCAAATTTATTCATTTTAATATCAAATCTTAGCATTTTGTTTCACATAATTTCATATTTAAGCTGTCCGGCTACGCGCCCGGACTGCGTACGCAAATCGAGGCAAATACAAATGAGGTTTTCAAGGCCTCGGAAGTACGGGATGGGTAATAACATAGGTGATGACCCCTTTGGGTCGTCACGGCAGTACAGTGGGAAAGCTCTCGGAATACGTCAGTAGTCCCAATTTAAATATGCAGTACAGGGGGAAAGATCTCAGAATACGTCTGTAGTCCCAATTTAAATACGCAATACAGGGGGAAAGCTCCCAGAATACGTCTGTAGTCCCAATTTAAATATGCAGTCTAGGGGAAAAGCTCTCGGAATACGTCCGTAGTCCCAATTTAAATATGCAATGCAGTCAACAGAGAAAACAACAAGAATACTATAGGAACAACATAAATTGACACAACAAGCGCAAAAGAAACAAAAGACAGAAATGCAAAGTGCAACGAGCAAATCAATACAAGAATTTAAATCACAAGATCGGTAAAATTCACTCATACGAATAGCCACTGAAAGGAATGCCAAGCACAAGTGAAAAAATGTAACGAGGGAAAAATAAACAAATATAGAAACGATTCACAATATTCAAGTCAACAATAAGAAACCGATCATCCCGGCAGGGCAAACTGCTATAACCGATCTCGCTTAAACAATTATTTTCACTGAATAAAACTCAGCTTGAACCAATGCTCAGTAATAGGAAACATCAAGGAAATACCATCAACATGGATGGTTATCAAACTAAACCTAAGTAGAACTTAAGGGACAATCATATAAGTCACAATATACGACTCACGGGCATGCTTAACACCACCGCTAAAAATTTACAGGGCTAGATAATACTAATTCTAATCAAATAGGCAATTTTTGGAGAAATTATAACATGATGGTAGAAGAATTAAAACATTCCGTTAAGTCAATCAAGATCAAATAAAAACAAAAGGGAAACTAAAAGCAAGAAAATCTAATTTAAGCAAGAAGAGATGAAAGTAGCAACCAGGAACTCAGATATAACAATTACAACTTCCTATACAGGGAATATAAGGACCTAAGTATCCTAAAAGGCCAAACTCCTATAAATAAGTCCGAGTACGCACTCGTCACCTCGCGTAAACGGGCTACAATCAACATAGAAGACTCAAATCTTAAGGGGTAATTCCCACACACAAGGTTAGGCAAGATACTTACCTCGTTTCGCAACCAAATTCAAGATTCCAATAAAACTTCTGTTGGTCCCAAACGCACACGCAAGTATACGTGGTCGTAGCAAGTAATATAATGTTGAATCGAATGTCGAACCCACAGAGAGTTGTGTAAACTACTCACTAATTCACTATAATTGTTATTTAAGCAAGCCAAAATAAAATCTAGGAATGTAACTATTTTATACTACAATTCTATTAACTAACTAATTATCAAGTGACAAGAATATTGTAGTGTATTCAGTAGAGACAAATATTCCAGGGTTGTGATCAATTCACCACTCATATTGCATTCTAATTAACTCTCCCTTTCATATAATTCACTCATGGTTGCTAATTAATCGATAATTTCTCTCATAGCCTTCTCCCGAAGCACTACTCGCCTATTCTTAATAGATTAATGCCTATATTCCTATGAAATTAATCTATTAGAACGCACTAAGATTACGATGTTTAATTAAGCACGGTGACTAGGTATATTCCTATCCTAACCACAAATTCGCTCCCCTGAAGGGTTAAGATCGTGCTCTCTTCAATTCTTCTCTAATCTATATACGGCTTTCCCAAGCATAACATAGATAGTATATAGAACCAAATTGTTGGCCAGCCAATTAAGCAATTAAATACAGAATTGAAGAAACAACCATATATTGAGTGAACTATAATCAAGGTTAAATAAATGTCGAATAACAATATCCATGGCTAAACCACAACCCCAGAACAATGGGTGTTTAGCCACTTATGCTAGAATCAAACAATTGCATAAGTGTTGCATAAATTGAAAATACTAGAATATGATGAAGAAAACTAAGAAATCCCTTGCTTCCTAATGATCCCGTGTGTATCTTCTCTCCAAAAATGGCATCCTCTGTTCAAATTGTGTTTTTGGGTCTATTTATATGTCTGGGACAAACCCTAAACATGTAGGAGACTTCTATTCAAATAGGGAAACACTTAAAACCTTCAAAACTCGGATTTGACCGGACCAGAGACCAGGCTTTATGGCCCAAACGCCAGGATAAAGCCTGGCCAGGCCTGGCGTTAGGGCTCTAACGCCCCCCAAATGCCTGGTCATGCCAGGATTTATAGCCCAAACGCCCAGCTATAGCCTGGTATGACCAGGCTTTACAACTCAAACGCCCGGCTATAGCCCGGGTCACTCCTTTTCGACTCTTGGGCGTATTTTGACGTTTATGCATCCATTTAGCTCGGCTTCCATCTCCAATTCACCTACACATGAAATATACTCCATTATTCACATAAAACGTGTATTTTTATCATTAACACACACAAAATGTAAGGTACATAATGCTTTAAACCATGAATTATAACCACACATGAACACCCCACACTTAGACTCTTTCTCGTCCTCGAGCAATTGGACAATCTACTACCCTTCAACACGTACACATTTCATTATCGAGGAGTATTGTACTTTTCAAGCACACACCTTACCCCTTAACTATGATCGATACCGGCAATCAAGTATGAACATACAAAATTTCACATTTTTCCCCTTCTTTAAACATGCCCAAGCATAAAAATTTAATCAATCATACCAACAACCTAATTGCAACCACCCAATCTCAAGAGTTAACTTGCAACCACTAAGCCCTCTCAATTGAAGCACCTACCCAACAAGAAAGTTTACAACATTCCCAATCGTTCATGAGATCATGCACCCTCACCAACAACAAAAGAGTGAATATAAATAGTCCACACATTCAAATATGCTTTTGAACATAATTTAAGGACATCACACAATTGAAAATTTTCACTCACAAAGAATTCATATGCATCCCGTGGTCGTACCATAAGATTGCCCGTAGTGTAGATCTCCACTAATTCAAGTTATCCAAATCTAGAATCAATTAGGACTTTTAAGGCTGTAATGTAGGCTATGGGACAGGTATGATATATTTAGGAATAGTGACTAACCCTCCTAAGCACTTTAATACACTACCTTCACAACGAGACACATATTCTTCTCAACCAATTCTCTTGCCACAATTCATATTCAACATAGCCCTTTTTCAATTAAGCACTTCTATATTTTCACTAGCACAAATTAATAAAAACTTGGAGGTGTGTATCTTTTTGTACATACTTTTACTATCATTTTTTTTCTTTCTTTCCTACAGACGCTCCATACATGATGATTCAATGGCTAGTGACTTTTGAATATAATTTTTAGTGTACGAACAGGCCTTTCCATGGCTCCCCTCAAAATCTACTCCCCAATATCATTACTTCTTTTAGCGACTAAGTGATTAGGAGGAAAAGGTGCAAAAATCTCAATTTAAGAATAAAATAGGGGTACGACTTGTAATGTGGGTACCAAAGAAAAAGTCAAAAGGCTCAAAGGGCTAGAAATATAAATTTTTAATTTTCATGTGACAAGAACATCCATGATCAAGCAAGAAAATACCTACATCATCTCCTAGACTAGCATAACCTATAATTTCGCTTCGATTAACACACGGGGCAAGTTCTAGACTACATAGGATAGCATAGAAAATCATTAAATCTCACTCACACATTGCACATGACTCGATCACAACGGTTTTATTCAACTCTCAAGTCAAGCAAGAACACAAAATTGAGAGAATTAAGCAATATCACACTATGTAGCATACAAGTCAAACAACTAAGCTAAGGCGTCACAAAATAGGCTATTTATTCNTAACTATCCTACAAAAAAAATAAAAAATCTTTTTGGTGTTTTCAAATCGGACTTTATCCCTCAAGAAAATTGTCCAACAGATCCATCGTTGGGAAAAATTATCCGAGATTTTTTCTAAAACTAAAACAATAATTTTATCCAATTACACTTCACTTCAGAAAGTAGCTTCTCCACCCCACACTTATGTTATGCATAGTCCTCGATGCATGATCTTAAAGAAAAACATTAAAACAAGGATGAGAAATACTCCCTGATACCCTCTCGGGCATTAGCCCGGACATGATTCTCAATCTTTAGAGTCGGGATGACCCCACACTTAAGCTCAAACATGCCCCTCAGCTTCAACTTTTGGGTACTCATACTTCCCCTACTCTGCAAAATAAAAACAACACAAAACTGACACTAAAAAAACAAAATAATGAAAAGATATACAGGTTGGGTTGCCTCCCAACAAGCGCTTGATTTAACGTCGCGGCACGACGCAGACTCTCGCCTCACTAATCAACGAGCAGGACTTTGGTCTTCTCACGATTTATGGTGCCACCCCAATAGTGTTTGACTCTATGTCCGTTCACTAAAAAATTTCTTTCACCATGTATAGCTCGCAACTCAAGTGCACCATATGGGGTGACTCTCACTATCTCCAACGGGCCTGACCATCTCGATTTCAGCTTTCTAGGAAACAGTCTAAGACTAGAATTGAATAATAATACTTGTTGGCCTGGCTCAAAATGACGCGACTTTATATGTTTGTCATGCCATCTCTTGGTTTTTTCTTTGTAAAGTTTGGCATTTTCGTATGAGTACAACCTGAACTCATCCAAATTCATCCAACTGCAACAATCTTTTCTCACCCGCGGCTTCAAGGTTCATGTTTAGCTTCTTGATGGCCCAATATGCCTTATGTTCCATCTCTACGAGCAAGTGACATGTCTTCCCATAGACCAGCTTGTACGGTGATTCCCCAATTGGTTTTTGGTAAGCTGTTCTGTGTGCCCATAAGGCATCATCTAACTTAGCAGCCCAATATTTTCTGTTCACACTCACATTTTTCTTTAATATTTGCTTAATTTCTCTGTTGGATACCTCTGCTTGTCCACTTGTTTGAGGGTGATATGCTGTTTTAACTCGATGACGGACCCCATATTTAGTTGAAAGGTTATTCAGCAACCGATTGCATAAGTGGGTTCCTTCATCACTAATCAAGGCACGTGGAGTACCAAATTTGGATAATATATTCTTCTTCACAAATGCAGCGACAACAATGGCATCATTCGTCGGCAATGCAATTTCCTCCACCCATTTCGACACGTAGTCAACTGCCAGCAAAATGTATTTATTTCCCCTGGATGATGGGAATGGACCCATAAAGTCTATCCCTCATACATCAGAAATCTCGTGCTTCCTTGTTATTGTTCCTGTTCTCTGGCACTGGTCACACTTTTTAACAAATGCACGGGCATCTTTGAATAGCGTTGGCCAGAAAAAACCAGATTGTAGCACTTTCGCCGTTGTTCTGTCGCCATCATGATGGCCCCCATATGGTGATGCATGAAAATCATACAACACACGTTCCACTTCTTTATCAGGAATACATTTCCTCATTAACTGATCACCACATTCTTTGTACAGGTAGGGATCATCCCAGTAGTAAAACTTCACATCGCGTAAGAACCTCTTCCTTGCTTCAGATTCTATTTCCGGAGGAAGTACCCTACTCACCAGATAATTCACATAATCAGCATACCATGGAGGAGAGTCTTGGGTTATAGCAAAAAGTTGCTCATCAGGAAAAACTTCTTTAATATCTCCACCCTCCTCAACATGATCATGATTTTCCAGCCGTGACAGGTGGTTAGCTACTTGGTTATGAGTGCCCTTTCGGTCTCTTATTTCCACATCGAATTCATGTAACAATAAAACCCAGCGCATCAATCTAGCTTTAGATTCTTTCTTTGTAAATAAATACCTGATTGTTGTGTGATCTGTGTGGACTATAACTTTTGTTCCCACCAAGTATGCCCAGAATTTTTCAAAGGCCCACACCACAGCTAACAGCTCCTTCTCAGTGGTGGTGTAATTCTGTTGTGCATCATCAAGGGTCTTACTCGCATAATAGATGTAATAAAACACCTTTGTCTTTATTTTGGTCTAGCACTTCCCCAATTGCATGGTCACTTGCATCACACATAAGTTCAAATGGTACTGGCCAATCAGGTGCAACAATTATGGGGGCAGCTACCAATTTCTTTTTGAGCTCCTCAAATGCCTTCAGGCAGGGTGTATCAAAATTGAACTTGACATCTTTTTCCAGCAACCTGCACAAAGAAGTATCAATTTTAGAAAAATCTTTAATAAAGTGCCTATAAATTCCTGCGTGTCCCAAGAAACTCCGGACGCCTTTTACTGAAATTGGTGGAGGTAGTTTCTCAACTGCCTCCACTTTTGCCTTATCAACTTCGATGCCACTTTTAGATACTCTATGACCCAAAACGATGCCTTCCTGCACCATGAAGTGACATTTCTCCCAATTTAACACCAGATT
>ML396728.1:427005-490831 GCA_005239525.1 Nicotiana knightiana | reverse complement strand
CTGGCGGAGCTCTCGTAGTCTTCTCCTTGCATTGTACTCAACATTTTCGGGGAAGAACTGTAGACGTATGGCTGCCTTTAGTTCCTCCCATGTCTCCAGAGCATCTTCACTGGCCCTGATGGCTTCGTACTTCACTCGCCACCAGAGCTTAGCATCACCCTGAAGATACATGGCAGCAGTTGCTACCTTCTTGGCTTCTTCTAGGCCTCCCACGGCATCGAAGTATTGTTCGATGTCGAAGATGAAATTTTCCACTTCTTTAGCATTCCTAGCCCCACTGTATGGCTTTGGCTCAGGAATCTTCAGTTTCTGTGTCAAGGGGGCGACGTTCACAGCACCCCCGATTGGGTTTCCACCGCCTCGAAGCAAGCCTTGTAGAGCAGCATTGACAACATTGAGCTGGCATGACAAGTTGTCAATAGTTTACTGCATGGCAGTCATCCTGTCTGCCTCATGTGCCCTGTGGGCTAAATCCTCGGCGCGCTCCTGTTGGAGGCCCTCGAATTTATCAAAAATTTCAGCTGCCTCAGTAGCTGCCGTTTGCCGGTCTCCTTCAAAGTCGCGACTGATGTTTTCTATGTCAACTTTGACCTGGGCCATTCTGCCGTCCAGGTCGTCCAACCTTTGCCCTAGGCTGGTTTTTAGTTCTGTCACCGTATCTATGATGGGTCGTAGTACGCCAACCGTCTCCTCAAGGGCCGTAATGCGGTCCCCAAAATTCACCATCGTCAGAAATGGTGGTAATGCCAATGCGTTCCCTCGTCTGATGTCGAGCCTGGGCTCTGATACCAACTATTACGCGGCGCCTTCCTGAGGTTCTTTGGAAGCGCGACGTAAGGCTAAGCAACCGATGTCAAGATGGTTGCTATCCGCCAAGTGAGGTCCCCGCTGCACGCTAGACGAGATTGTCAGTGCCGTGCAGGAAAACCAATGCCAACAATTTGAGAGAACAGTAATGAGAATTGAATAAAAGCTTGATTGAATTAATGAAAGTTGTTACAAAGAAGGCAACGCGGTGTCGAGGGGGAGAGACACCAGTACAGAGAATTGCTTGCTAGAAAATGTTTGATTGCTTGATCCCCCCTAATAATGCTTAAAAAAAATAAACCAAAGTTACAGGAATAGACTAAAATATGCTAGAGAAACATAAGGAAAGTACATGGAATGAAAACTACTCTAATAATACAGGAAAAATGACTTAGTTTTCTACAGGGGTAGAAACAGGTGCGTTGTCAGCTGCTTGTGGCTGGGCGCTTGCGAGGGAAATTGGTGGGGGCGACAGAGGCACCTGCGCGCTTGTCACTTGGCGCGTCCAAGACCACCGGGGCCGTCCGCGGTGCTAGGCGTTGAGAGGCTTGTTGGGACGCCACGGGGCGCGTCCAAGGGGTCATGGGGCATGGTTGGAAAGCCGCCCATGACACTTGTGATGAAAAGAATTTGATAGATGAGTCTGACGAACTCAAATCTGAGGCTCCTCGAGGGAGAGAGAAGGCTCCGATCGCGCCACTCGGGGTACTTGAAGTTGACAACTCTCCACCTTGCCCGTCATTTTCTTCAAGGAAAATACGGGATGCCCAAGATATGAAGACTCCCGACGTAGGGGCATCCCATGGAGAGAACGATATATTTAGAGATTGATTTGCTGAGGTCGAGGAAGGCTCCGACCTTGACACCCTGTTCATTTTTGAAGAGGCCGAGAAACTTCAGAAATATGTAATCTTCACCTTAACAATTATATCTTGAATTTGGTTCTTGCCTTTCTGACCTCCTTCCTTTGTTTTTAGGCCGTAATGCTCTTCGACCAAGCCTTTTTGAAGTCACGATCTGAGCTGGACCTCTCGAATATGAACTTAGGAAACTCATGTCAGAGTCGAGTGAGCTCAAAGCTCTTTATGCCAAAAGGAAGGGGGAACTCAATGACCTTCGAGCAAGTTTGGAGAAGGCTTCCCGAGAGCGGTCTGATTCCGTTGAGCAGGTAATATAGCCTTTGTGGGCTTATTTTATGCATGCTAATTTTAGTGTTTAATTTCTCGAATCGATTTTTGCAGCTTAAGCAGAAGGATGACCTGGTGGGGCAACTTCGGGAGGAGCTTAGGGTCAAAGATACTGAGATCCTTGGGTTGAAGCAACACATGGGTGATATGGCCTCCAAGAAGGATACTCTTCGAGAGAAGCTGACCTCGGCTTAGCACCAACTTCAAGGTGCAAAGGCGGAGAGCTGTAAATATAAAGACCTTCATACTGAGTCGGACGTAGAATTATCCAAAACTTTGTCTGAAGCTGATGCAATTATGTCTATATACCAGACCAATGCTGCTGCTGCCAATGCCCAGGATAAGAAGGCAGCTGATGCGGCCGAGCTCAAGTTAACACGACCCATCAATCAAGCTCGGTTGGAGTCTCGAAGGCAAGCCCTCGAGGAGGTGCAGATCGAAGGATTTGATCTTTCTGCTGAGATCGAGAAGGTGAAGTCCTTGGAAGAAGTGGCAGCAACATTGTTCACTTCCGATGAGGATCCTGCCAGCGGCTCCGAGAGTGGGGGTGGGAGAGAGACAAAGATGAAGTCCCCGAGGAGGAGGAGGCTGCAAAATATCAGGCTACCAAAGTTCAAGTCGTCAAAGATGCAGCTCCTGAGGAAGCCTCCTCCGGTCGAGTGACCCCGACAGTAGACTAAGCTTCTTTTATTTTCCTTTTTTTGTGTAAGGGTTGCGTGTGGGAGCTTTGTAAACATACTTTTGGACCATCATCTGTATATAAAGAATCTTTTGTTTCATCTTTGTGTTGTGTAAATTTCCGTCTTTCCTTTACCTTTTGAAATGAGATTTGGTGTTGTTGACAATCAGTCCGATGTGTTGGACTTAGAACATAATACCCTTAGGTTTCGTGTTTGATCAATGATTGATAATTGGTGACCACTTAGGGCCCGATCTTTGAGCTAAGCTTTAGCTCGGGACTTTCGAGTCGGAACTCGGTAGGATCTCGAGCATGGTGTGCTTCGGCCTTTAAGTTCCTCATATATTGGCCCTTAGGATTTAAAACATCGACCATTAGGATCTTTTAGGTTGTCCCTTATGATCATTTAAGTTTGCCCTTAGGATTTTTAGATTGTCCCTTAAGCTCTTATGTTTCAGCCCTTAGGCTCATTTTAGATTGGGTCAATTCGACCTCTAAAATGGCAACAATTTTCCCTCTTTCTGCTAAAGACTTTAGTTAAAATTTAGTTATGCTTGGCATGTGTCACGACCCAAACCGATTGGCGGCGACGGGCACTCGATACCTTACTCGACCGAGTACCAACATAACGTATCTTTCTTATTACATTATTACATACACATGACATACGAGCCTAATAGGCCAACATAATCCTTTATAAACTCAAAACATAGGCCGGCCAGGCCGTACAATCCTTTATATACACGACATATGTCTACAATCCTAAGAGTACATAAATATCATAAAGGTCGGGACATAGTCCCGCCTTACCAAAAAATACGTGTCTAAATCATACAAACCAAACAAGCGACTCCGAAGCAAAAGGAGCGCACCAACATCTTTCGTTGAGCTGAAAACCTACTTGGAGGGCTCTCGACCTGTCTATCGGGACCTGCGGGCATGATACGCAGCGTCCCCAGGTAAAAGGGACGCCAGTACGAATAATGTACCGAGTATGTAAGGCACATAAATAAATACGTAAGAGACATGGATGACATATAGAGTAAATGACTAAACCTGTAAGTTGAATAACTTTGTAAATCATAAATTAATTTTAGCGTCATGCATATGCGTATGAATGTCATGTCATGCATAGGTACATGTTTCATAACATCAACAGCCTCTGAGGGCATCCCATCATATCATATCAGCCACTGTGGGCAAAATCATCATCGTATACCAGTTGATCAGGTTGTGGTGCGTATATAACGCCATAACCTTTCCCGTATCCCATATACACACACATATATATATATATATATATATATATACGCGTATATAAATCCGTTTAAATATAAATACATATATACGCATATATAACGCCCTTTGAATCATATTTCAGCCACTGTGGGCAACATCATCATCATATATATATATATATATGTTCTTGAGGCACAAAAGTGTTTGCCTCATTGAGGTCTTATAAATTCGAGTTTGCCTCATTGAGCTCCTGTAAGTTCGAGTATGCCTCATTGAGCTCTTATAAGTTCGAGCTTTTGATGGCTGGACGTGTTGATTGTCGCTGGATGTCCCCGAGAATTCGAGTATATTTTGCCCTTGAGCCGTTAAATTTGAAATAGTAGACTTCTTTGAGGCACAAAAGTGTTTTGATATAATAAGAGTTCTTCTTTGCGTAATCGATAAATGCGTACACGTTTGCCATCGGGGCTTCGACTATTCTATATGGATACGGTTCAGTTGACCGTTTGGCTCATTACAACATTCTCGTATCGAGGCCCTCCTTGGCATGAATTGTTTTCTTCGAAGATGTAATCTCCGAGGCCGATGCCCCCCAATATTTGAGGTTGATAGAAAAGAAGCCTTGAATACTTGTTGAGTTTTCCTTATGTAGCATATAGGTGTTTCCTCATTAAAACCTTGCCGGTAAAACCCATTTGGGATAAAACCCGATCTAAGGGAAAAAGAGTGCAACGATATATTCTAATTGCTTGGTAGTTGCTCGCTTTCCATAGTGCCAAGTTTGTAGGATCCGTTGCCTAGGACTCCGAGGACACGATAAAGTCCTTCCCAAATAGGGCCTAGTTTCCCTTCATTTGGGTTTTGAGTATTGAGGGTGACTTCGCTTAGAACTAAGTCCCGGACTCCAAAGTAGCGGAGGTTCATTCTTCTGTTGTAGTACCTTTCGATCCTTTGTTTTTGAGCGGCCATTCGATCTAATGCGGCCTCATGCATTTCATCTAAAAGCTCGAGAGAGGTGTTCATGGCCTCGTTGTTTGAGTCCTTGGTGGTATGTTTAAATCCGACGCACGATTCCCTGACTTCGACTGGGATCAATGCCTCAGACCCATATACCAAAGAAACTGAGGTCTCCCTTGTGCTCGACTTCGATGTTGTTCGATATGCCCGTAGTACCTAGGGAAACACTTCTCTCCATTTCCCCATTGCATCATCTAACCTCTTTTTCAAGTTTTGGATGATGGTTTTGTTTGTGGACTCGGCTTGACCGTTTGCACTTGGGTGATAAGGCGTTGATAGTATCCTTTTGATTTTATAGTCTTCGAGGAATTTTATTATTTTGCTGTGATGAACTGCTTCCCATTATCGCATGTTGTTGCGGAGGCAATCCCGAATCGGCATACGATGTGGTCCCATATGAAGTCGATGACTTCTTTTTCTCTTATCTTCTTGAATGCCTGCGCTTCTACCCATTTTGAGAAGTAGTCAGTCATAAATAAGATAAATCGAGCTTTATCTGGCGCCGTTGGCAGGGGGCGACGATGTCCATTCCCCATTTCATGAATGGCCAAGTGGATATGACGGAGTGTAGTTGTTCATCGAGTTGATGGATCATCGGTGCAAATCTTTGTCATTTATCACATCTTCGAACGAACTCCTTGGTGTCCTTCTCCATGGTATCCCAGTAATACCCCGCTATGATCACATTGCGAACCAAAGAATCGACACCAGAATGATTCCCACAAGTACCTTCGTGAATTTCTCGTAGTACATAATCAGTGTTCTCGGTCCCAAGCATACTTCCTGTGGTCTGTCAAAGGTCCTCCTGTACAATGTGCATTCTCGTCGAGTGAAAATCGGGCCGCTTTGGCTCAGAGGGCCCTTGATTATTTTGGGTCCGTGGGGAGATTCCCATGTTTCAAGTAGTCGATGTACTTGTTCCTCCAATCCTATGTTAGACTTGTTGAGTTAATTTATGCATGACCCTCTTCGATCACCGACCTCGAAATTTGAACGACAGTCTCCGGGAAAATATCATCTTCTTCAACAGATGAGCCCAAGTTTGCAAGTGTGTCGGCCTCACTATTCTGTTCTCGAGGTACATGTACCAGGATCCACTCTTTGAAGCGATGCAATGTTACTTGAAGCTTGTCTAAGTATCGTCGCATCCTATCTTCCCGAACCTCAAAACTTCCGTTTACTTGGTTGACTACCAAAAGAGAGTCACATTTTGCTTCGATGACCTCTGCTCCCAGGACTTTGGCTAATTCAAGACCTACAATCATGGCCTCATATTCAACCTCATTGTTAGTTAATTTCAAAGTTTTTATAGACTGTCTAATAATGTTGCTCGTACGATGTTTTAGAAAGTTTTTAACAAGAATTCCTTTTCTACTTCGGGCACGAGGGAACGCATAAAATCGACATGAAGTATGCTACTATTTGAGACTTCATAGCCGTTCAAGGTTGATACTTGATATCGTACCCTCCAAGTTCGATGGACCATTTGGCCAATAGGCCCGATAACTTGGGCTTATGCAAAATGATTCGAAGTGGATATGTAGTTAATACACATATAGGATGACATTGAAAATATGGTTTCAACTTCCTAGATGCACTTATTAATGTTAGGGTTAATTTTTCTAAATGCGGATACCTGGTTTCAGCATCTCCTAAGGTCCGACTTACATAATAGACATGAAATTGCTTACCTTACTCTTCTCGAACGAACATGCCATTTACCGCTACCTCGAACACGACCAAATATAAATATAGTGTTTCATCCTCCTTCACAGTATAAAGCAAGGGCGGGCTCGAGAGATACTGTTTCAACTCTTCCAAGGCTTGTTGACACTCCAGAGTCCTTGCGAAGTTGTTTTTCTTCTTGAGTAGGGAGAAGAAATGATGACTTCGATCTGATGACCTCGAGATGAATCGGCCTAAGGAAGCTATCTGCCTGGTCAGCCGTTGCACGGCTTTTACATTGTTTACTACGGTGACCTTCTTGATGGCTTCGATTCTGTCGGGGTTGATCTCGATCCCCCTGTTTGACATCATGAAACCTAAGAAGTTGCCCGAGCCGACTCCGAAAGCGCACTTCTCGGGGTTGAGTTTCATGTTGTACTTTTTTAAGATATCGAACGTTACCTGCAAATGAGTCAAATGGTCCTCTGCGCACAGAGCCTTAACTATGATGTCATCAATGTAGACTTCCATAGATTTTCCTATTTGATGTTCGAACATCTTATTAACTAGGCGTTGATATGTTGCTCCCGTATGTTTTAGCCCGAAGAGTATTACATTATAGCAATATGTACCATAGTTCATGATAAACAAAGTCTTTTCCTAGTCCGCCGGGTTCATTTGAATTTGATTGTACCCGGAGTAGGCATCGAGAGAAGTAAGGATCTCGTGGCCCGCCGTGGCATCAATAAATAGATCAATGTTAGGTAGTGGGGAAGAATCTTTAGGTCATGCTTTGTTCAAATCCTTGTAGTCTACACATATTCTAAGTTTATTCCCTTTTTTAGGCTACCACTACGTTAGCTAGCCATTCAGGGTATTTCACTTCCTTAATGGATCCTATTTTTAGGAGTTTGTTTACCTCATATTTGATGAATGCATTCTTTAAGTCGGACTGAGGTCTCCTTTTTTGCTTCACCGGTTTGAACCTGGGGTCGACACTTAGTCAATGGCTGATTATATCCGGTAGTATCCCTATCATATATAAGTGGGACCAAGCGAAGCAACCAATGTTATCAATAAGATGCTCGATCAATACGACCTGCTCGAGTTCTTCGACTGTGGACTTCTGTGCATCTGATTCTTTGGGGTCGACAAAGGTTCGAGGGGTGAGGAAATCTTCTTCTTCGTCCTCGACCACCTATTCATCGGGCTCCTGTCCCTCGGGCTCAACCGAGGGTACGGGCTGTGATTGCTATTTGGCTACCTGTTTGTCTGTTGACTACTCCGAGGTAGATGGTATCGGTACCATTGTAAAGTCGTGCACTGCGAACATCTCCATAGTTGCATGCTGCTCAAATTATACTGTCTTTACGCCATCCTTTGTTGGGAAATTCATCATTTGATGAAGAGTTGATGACACTGCCATCATGATAAGGATCCATGGCCTTCCAAGTAGAGCATTATATCTCATGTCACCTTCGATGACATGAAACTTGGTGTTTTGTATAGTTCCGGCCATATTGACTGGGAGGATGATTTCCCCTTCGTTGCTTCACTCGTCATGTTGAATCTATTCAGGAATCGAGGGGCGAGTATGATTTGGTGGAGCAGCCCGAGCTGCTCCACGACCCTTGACCTGACTATACTGGCCGAACTACCTGGATCCACAAGCACACGTTTAACTTGAAATTTATTTAAAAGGATAGAAATTACTAGTGCATCATTATGAGGCTGAAATAAGACCTCGATGTCTTCCTTTCTGAAGGTAAGGGTGTCCTCGGGTATTTAGTCACGAGTCCTCTTCTTCCTTGTGATGAATACTTTCATTCGTTTAAATATGGGTCCCTGTGGGACATCGACTCCTCCGATTATCATGTGAATGATATGATGGGGCTCTTCTAGTTCATTCTTCCTGTTTGCATCTCTCTCTCGAAAATGGTTCTTTTCCCGGTCGCTGAGAAATTCTCTAAGGTGCCCCTCGTTGAACAATCGGGCTACCTCTTCTTGAAGTTGTCTGCAGTCCTCGGTCCTATGACCATGAGTATCATGATACTTTCACATTACGTTGGGGTTCCTTTGAGAAGGATAGGTCTGTATGGGCTTAGGGCATCTAGTATCTCTAATCTTACCGATGACTGACACGATGTCTGAGGCATCACTGTTGAAGTTGTATTCTGACAATCTGGGTGCTTCCATTGGTCCCGAGTGTCTGTCAAAGCCGGTCTTGATCACGAGTCCCCGGAAACTTTGGCTTCAATTCTCTCTTCGGTCATTTCGAGGTATGTTACGCCTCGAAGTGTTTCTTCTGTCTTCGACCTATGGCTGATATCTTTCCTTGTTCAGCCTTGGCTCCCTTTCTGCATTTCTCTGTTCCTTTGGTAGTAGCCTGATTGGAAAAACTAGGCCCGATGGGGCTCCCAACTGGTTGTCCTCGACCCTAATTTTCGACTGGTACATGTTGTGCACATCCGCCCATGTTATGATGGATACTCGATCAAGTTCTGCTTCAACTTCCTCGAAGCTATTGAGCTTTGTTCATTCAGTACTTGTGTGAAGGACTGTACAACCCAACCATCAAAGATTGGTGGTAATTCCATTCATTCCAACTGGAAACGGGAGACGAACTCCCTCAGCATCTCGTTCTCTCTTTGCTTGATTTTGAATACACTGGACTTCCTTGTTGCAACCTTTATGGCACCCGCATGTGCCATTACAAATTGTCCGCCAACATGGAAACCAAATCTATTGAGTTCGGGGGGAGGTTATGATACCACATCATGGCCCCCTTGGACAAGGTTTCTCCAAATTTCTTCAGTAGGACAGACTCAATCTCGTTGTCCTTCAAATAATTTCCTTTTATACCACAAGTATATGTGGTGATATGCTGGTTGGGATCTATGGTCCCATTATATTTTGGGATGTAGTGCATCCTAAACTTCTTCGAAATGGGCTTCGGGGCCGCTCTCGGTGGGAATGGTTTTTGCACAAATTTCTTCGAATCTAGTGCCTTCAAGACCGGAGGTGCTTCTGGGATCTGGTTGACCCTCGACTTTTAGGTTTCCACTTTCTTATCGTTGTCCTTTATCTTCTTTCTCCTGACTCGATCCTCTTGGTGAGTTCCTAGAGCATTTTAATAATGGTGGGGTCAGTTTTGTCCCATTGTTAATTGATTTTTCTAGGGTTGGCTCAACTCGAGGAGTCGTTTCTGGTCCTGCTCCGCTCGGACTCTTTTGTTGATTTTGTAACTGAGTGATAGCCACTTGTTGTGCTCGCAACATCTCGAAAATTACTTGTAGACTAACTTCTCTTTCTTCTCGAGCATGTGTCCCTTGGGCGTCAGGTTGGTCCCCTCCGCGTACACTTCTTTCAACATCAGTACCCAAATCGACGTGCAAAGCAATGTGTGAACCTACGTCGACAGGGTTTGGTGCTGGTGCTACCCCCGGATTTAGCAGTGGCACACCAGCCCCTGGAGTTGTTGCATTGTTTTCTTCATGGAAACCGAGACCGTTGTTTCCTGGTGCATTTGCTGAGTTAGACATGTTTTAACCTGAAATCAAAGAATTTTTGGACAAGAATAGAATAACGTGTGTTATCATAAAACTAACATCAAACTATTCAGTATTATCTTTAGCCCTACGGTGGGTGCCAAATTGTTTACCTCAAAAATGGAGTTAACAATTATACTTGATTTGTGGTTCTAAAAATATGTGATTTATTTCAACACTAGTAGAAAAGCTAGAAATACTAGGTGTAAATAAGAAGAATATGATAATCAAACCAGTGTTGTCAATGGAAACAGGGGCCTCGAGCTCGATAGTCTCGGGGTCTCGAGGTTAGTTAGTAGCAATAAAGTCTGAGGAACAAATGAAGAACAATAAAGTTGAAGAATAATCTTGAGCGCAGCAAAAGAGAAAAGCAGAGTAGAATATTCTATATCAGTGGATCATGGGGAACCCTTTATATAGGAAGAGAAAACCCTAATATGTTACATTTCTAATTATGACAAAGAATTCTATTGACGCAGCTGTATAACCGCCCAGTACGGATTTGTACGAACTAATCCTGAGATTTGCTCCTTGACCTATATGCCCTTGAGAAATTTCCGCTTTTTCTTGACTGTCATCGATTTTGCACTGCCTCGAGGTAGGCCATATCGGGCCTTCGATGTGCTCTCTCGAGGTATGCATTCTGAGATTACATTTGGAACTTTACTTCGAACCTTCCGAGCTCGGGCTTGGCATAACCGAGACTTCGAAATCGGACTCCTCCGATTTCGGCCGTATACAATAATTACACAGAAAAGGTGAATTTTAGAAGACAATTCACATTACGATGTTGTCACCATCATATGGAAGTTCTCCAGAAAAATGAGATTATAAAAAGGAGAAGATGCCCAAAATGAAAAGCACAAACTCCAGTTAAAGTGATATGGAACTTATACGTTAATGTATCCTAACTACTCTCAACTCGTACATCTATCAACCCTATAATGATTCTGATCTTCACTTCTTCTACACCCATAAAAACGACTATTGAAAGAACGTTCTTCCAGCCAGTTTTGCTCTAAATTCATCAGAATCATAAATTGTTGATAGTTCGAAAAAAAGACTGATGGGAGATTCTATTCTCTAAGTAAGCTTTGGAAAAATCTTTTGAGGCGTTTCCAACAGAAGAAATTGTACTTTTCCTTAGAACGCATTCTCTTAATACGCATCCAACATATCATAATTCAAAAATATAAGAACATATAACTGGAGATGTGTACGCCATAGTAATTTTGCTGCCTTTCTAACCTTAAATAGGAAGGCATTCGGTTTATAACCACTCAAATTAATTAGGCGCATATGCTAATGGTAAATATTTGACATTTGCAACGTGACATTGTGTCACGACACAATTCCTACCAGAGCCGCGACGTTGCCTAACAGTACTTGCCAGGCAAGCCAACAGTCGCATAATAACTAAGCATTTGATTGAACATGGTTCAATAAATTTAACAGAAATATCATAATTATCTAACAAAAACAGAAAGGGGTCTCTTGGTATGAATAAGGCTTATGCCGGGATAAGTTTTGCTGGGATAAGTTATCCTGATACTGTTTTTTATCCACTGTTTGGTATGTTGTATTAAAAATGACAATTGCATAATTTCTAAGAAAAAAGTATAAGTTATTCCGGCACTAATTACCCCACCCTCTACAAGGTATAAGTTATCACGGTACTAATTTTAATCCCGGGATAACTTATACCAGGTTTGTTAACCAAACAAAGTATTAAAGTCGTATTAAATTTTTATACCAGTAATATACCTTCTTATATCTCATATCAAACTACCCCTAACAATTGTCACGACCCAGAATCCCCAGGTCGTGGTGGCACCTAACCCGACCCGTTAGGTCTACTAATTGACACTTAACGCACTTTTAATAAACTGAGTATAATCAACAATTGATATATCTGAATTCCAAACATCACTACAAGGACTGGTAATACAAGACATGAGTTACTAAGACTAGATTATTAAAAAAACGGATATGAAATAAATTAAACTCCTACTTGAAATGTACTTAAACAAAATTCAACTCTAGAACTACCCAAGGACAAGTGGTAGCCACATCCGGAAGAAACAGATATCTTCAGAGTCAGCTCTAGACATTACCCGCATCTCTGCTCCAAAATCTGCACACAAGACCCCATGTACTCAGTAAGTATCTTGACTAAGCTCGGTGAAGAAATGACAAGGCTTTGTAGTTAAAAGACACTCACTGATATACCCTGTACAAAAAACTAGAAATAGAAAATACTAGAACATAACAAAATAAAATACAAGGAAACAATTATGCGAAGCAGTAGATGATTTCTAGAAGAACCACGATTAATATTCCTCAATATCACGACCAATCCTTTCCTTAGAGTGATAAATAGTAAATCATAATAATAAATCCATAACTTTCATAGTGTGAGAAATATACTCAAGATATCAAGTATAACGACACGACAACAACCTTCGTGCATTTATCTCATCCTCACCAAATATACGTGTAACAATACTAACGAGGTGAAAGAAATGCCGATAACAATAATGACAATGTAGTAAACATAGGAATGATGGCATTAATTAGAAAAGAAGAACAAATTTTCACCTAACTAGCATGGTAGAAGGCATAAATGTAGATATGACAAATAAAGAGAGCATATGATCTTTATAAGCTAACAAGTAAAGACATGAATGATTAACATGGTAGGAAGATTATACTAAAGTGCAAAAAACTAGATACGACATGGTTATATATATAATAACAGGAACGAGGCATGTTATTTTCATGTTAAACAAGTAGAACGCATGGGCAACACAACAACAATTGAGATAGAGAACAAGGATAGAACAACAACAACAAGTCACATAGAAAATATAGGTGCGGCAATAAGTGCTCGAGGTAAAGGAATGAACGTATACACAAGAAAAATATATCACAACATAATGCATGTCCCTCGTCCTCGCCTGCACGGAATCTCCCTTCGTGCCATCAAATCGTGATAATATAAAGGCATGATGATATAAATGAAATGGCACAACATTACCCTTCGTGCTTTTACTCTCATCCTGACATAATAATCTAAATGTGATTAGGATAATATAAATGAAATGGCATAGAATCACCCTTCGTGCTTTTACTCTCAAATAAAATGGCACGATATCACCCTTCGTGCTATTCACTTTCCTTCACGTGATAAAATATATGAAATTGCACGGAATCACCATTCGTGCTTTATACTATCCCTCACATGATAATATAAAATCAATAGCACGGAATCACCCTTTGTGCTTTACACTCTTTCTCACCAAGCATATGTATATCAATGAAAATCAAGGTCGGAAGCATAAATAACATCAATCAGAGTGGTTAAACAAATATTCCAAATGAACCCCAATCATAAATTAAAAGCCAACAATAGATCAATAAACCCTCAAGACCCTTATTGTTCAAGTATTTCAACAAATCTCCAGAATGATCTACAACTCGAGAATAGAACCTACTATCTCAAGAATAATGGTCGTAACAATGTATTAGTGATTAAGCATGATGAAGACCCAATTAGACACATCAGTGTTTCTCAAAATCCCGTCAATATTTAATCAAGTTATAATAAACTAAATCTTGGT
This sequence comes from Nicotiana knightiana, assembly GCA_005239525.1. Lineage (NCBI taxonomy): Eukaryota > Viridiplantae > Streptophyta > Magnoliopsida > Solanales > Solanaceae > Nicotiana > Nicotiana knightiana. Next base: position 477,069 of record ML396728.1, on the reverse strand, counting down.
TTCTAACATTTAATTCCATTATTATTAATCTAGAAGTCAAGTTAGACATAAAGCAAGAATGTCACATAATTCTACAAGGCACAATTAATCGTATTCCCCGAGCATGATTAACCCTGGCACATGCATAAGCACTCGTCACCTCATATGTGCATCACCCCCGCATGTATCAAACAATGACAATTAGTAGGAAAATTCCCTCAACAAAGTTAGGAAAGACACTTACCTCAAACAAGACAAATCGATACCGAGCAAGCCAAATGATTCTCCAAAAATGCCATCCCACGCGTTTGGATCTCCGAACGGCTCGAAACTAACCAAAAACAACTCAAATACATGAAACAATGCTAAAGGAACCAATCCCAATCGGAAAGACAAATCTTGAATTAGAAGCCTAAAATCGGTCAAAATGGAGTACTTTTGTAACGACCTGGTCGGTCATTCCGTGAGATTTACCCCGTTTCTCCATATCTGAATTTTTTGTATATCGCTATCCTATTTTTAATATGTCGAGTCAGTTGGTTTGGGTCCGAAATGGTTATGGTGGGAGTTTAGGCATGTAGCCTTTTAAAGTAGCCTAATAATTGAGAAAGTCAACAGAGAGTTGACTTATTGGTAAACGACCTCGGAATGCAGATTTTATGGCTCGGATAGCTTCATTAGGTGATTAGGGACTTAGCAGTGTGTTCAGAATATTTTTGTGATGTCCGGTGTAGAATTATGCTTGAATTGGCAAAAATTAATTTTTGGTGATTTCCGGCCGGCAGTGGAAAATAGGCTGTCGGAGTCGGAATGGAATTATGGAAGTTGGAACAGGTTAATGTCATTTTTGATATGTCTGCAAAATTTCAGGTCAATCGGAGGTGTTTTGGTTGGTTTCGGCGTAGTTGGCAAAATTTGGAAGTTTCAAAGTTCATAGGCTTGAGTTTGATGTAATTTTGGTGTTTTCGTATTGTTTTTGGTGTTTCGAAGGCTCGAATAAGTTTGAATAATGCTAGGGGTGTGTTGGTATGTTTGGTTGGGGCCCCGAGGGGCTCGGGATAGGTTTTGGCTGGTTAACGGGAAGTTTGGAGTGACTTTGGTAAATCTGAAGGTTGCTGTTGTTGGTGTTTTCACACCTGCGGAAAGGGAGCCATAGGTGCGGTTCCGCAGGAGCGGACTGAGCTCCGTAGGTGCGATATTTGGCTGAGTGGGGAGCGGTCCGCAGGTGTGAGGAATGTGTCGCACCTGCGAAGCCGCAAGTGCGGAGAAGTGGCCGCAGGCGCGGGATTGGCCTGTTAAGTGAGATGCCGCAGGTGCGCACCTGGGACCGCATGTGCGGGTCTGCAGGTGCGGCTAATGGTTCGCAGGAGCGGAAATGACTAGCAGAACAATATATAAAGTCCTCCGTGAAAATTGTATTATTTTTCACCATTTTGCATGCGGGAGGAGTCCTCTAAATGCAATGTAGAGAGGGAAACTCAAGATTCTTCAGCAAAGGTAAGTTCTTTGGTTGTAACATCGTTCCTATGCTATTTTGTCAGATTAGGCTTGAAAACTTAAGGATTTGAGTAGGAAAAGGTTGGGAAGAAGGGGGTAGAGAATTGGAAATTCTTTTGAGGTTTTGGGTAGGCAATTGTGATCCGATTTTGATGATTTTGTTATGAGTAGAATCGTGGGATGACGGGGTTTCTAGTTATGTAAAAATTATTGAATTCCGAGGCGTGGGCCCGCGGCTCGAGTTTGGGCGAATTTTGAGATTTTTGCGTAATGTGATAGTTTTGGATTTGGTTGTGTCCTTGGTTATATATTCATGATGTTAAACTCGTTTTGGCTAGATTCGGAGCAATCGGGAGCCAAATTGAGGAGCAAGAGCATTGCGGACTACTGTCGCGGCCCGATAGAGGTAAATAATGATTATAAATCTTGTCCTGAGGTTATGGAACCCCGGACTACATATTTTCTCACTGGTTTTTGAATGGCGCACATGTCGGATGACGAGTATGTGGCGCGTACTGCTTTTTGGACTGGACTAGGTCCTCTTCGCCGAAACTAATGAGTTGCATATTTTTTTACTCAAAACCTTATGTTAAATTATGTTCTAAAGATTTGTGAAATATTTGGGCTATACGTCGTGTTTGGGGCCTCGTGCCGATCTATTTAGACCCCTTGGGGGCTTTTAACTGATATTTTCCTCACTATTTGTTGATGATTTAACTCAGCATCATTGTGCATATTGTTTTTCGAAACTCAGCCAGATTTCACTACATGAGCATAAAAATGATGTTTTAGGTCGAGTACCCTGTTTTACTGATTCGCCCGAAGGGCCTTTTGAGTTGTTCCACCGAGTGTGGCCGAGGGCGGAGAGTGATGCTGAGGTGCTGAGTGATATTAGCGCTTGGGATGAAGGAGCCCCTCCGGAGTCTGTACACACCCCCAGTGAGCGCACCGAGTGCCGAGTGACTAGTGATTGGGAGGCATGAGTGACTGTGAGGTGTTGAGTGATTGTGAGGTGTTGAGTGGTTGTGAGGCATGCCCGAGGGGTGTACTCATTACTACTGATTTGGAGTACTTACATTACTCCATGCACCTCTGTGTGCAGATTCAGGAGCAGATATCGAGCATTAGTCTTTATTCCGCAGGGGAGCCAGATTTGTGGGATATAGTTGTAGCTGTTCAGCGTTCGCAGCATCTCTGTTTTCTCTTCTTGTTGTATTTAGCTTTGATTCCAAGGTTTTGTATTATAATAGTGTATTTTGGCTTATTTCTCTAGATGCTCATGACATGTTGGCTCCGGGTTTGGGGGATGGCAGTATTGTATCATATTGGCCTATTGTATTAAGAAATTTTCTGTATATTTTTATGAAATGCTTGAAACTTGAATGGGATTTTCAAAAGAAATTGAGAACATGTGGGTGATCGGCTAGCCTAGTTTCACGATAGGTGCCATCATGGGCGGTTAGGATTTGGGGTCGTGATAGTTTGGTATCAGAGCCCTAGGTTACATAGGACTCAACGATCATGAGCAGGTTTAGTAAACTCTTGCGGATCGGTACGTAGACTTCTGTAGTTATCTTCGAGAGGCTGCCGAACTTTTAGGAAACATTTCTATCTTTCTTGAACTCTTTCGTGCTAATCCATTGATTCTTCAAATCTGAACTTACGTTGTTCCATTTTCTCACAGATATTGAGGACACGCCACACCGATCAGAGTGACCAGTAACCGGCTAGGCCAGCGAGAGGTCGAAGCTGCGGTCGGGGCCGTGGTAGAGGTAGGGGGTTAGCCACCGCAGCAGTCGGGGCAGTGCCTCAGGATCCCCCTATCGATCATGATCAGGTTCCTGCCGATGGTGTCCCAGTGGGTTAGGTTCAGGCACCAGCAGTTCCTATGGTTATTCCGAGTCTTTAGGAGACCTTGTCTCAAATATTGACAGTATGCACCGGTTTGGCTCAGGCCGTTGCCATGTCTTCTACTGCCACTAAAGCTCAGGCAGGGGGAGGCAACAAGACTCTAGCTGCCCGGGCACTTAGTAGGCTGCACAGGGTATTTAGTCACAGGGAGCCGCCCCAGCTCAGCTAGTTGCTCCGGTCCAGGATTATGTGGTCCCTGCTATGGGTGAGGACAAGCAGCGCAGGTTGGAGAGATTCAGCAGACTTAAGCCTCCGACTTTCAGCGGTACAGAGGGCGAGGATGCCCAGGGATTTATAGATAGGTGCCAGAGGATACTGCCTACCGCGGGTATTTTGGTGACCAGTGGGGTCTCATTTGTTACATTTCAGTTTGCGGGTGCTGCCTTTACCTGGTGGGAGTCATTCAAGAGGCGTAGACCGGTTGGTTCAGCACCTCTTACCTGGCAGCAGTTCTCTACAATCTTTTTGGAGAAGTATGTTCCTCAGTCCCACAAGGAGGAGCAGCGCAGGCAGTTTGGGAAGTTGCGCCAGGGAGAGTTATCAGTTACCCAGTACGAGATGAGGTTCTTCGAGTTGGCTAGGCATGCTTCTGAGATTATCCCTACTGATAGGGAAAGGGTGAGGAGGTTTGTAGATTGTCTTTCTTATCAGCTTCAGTTATTTATGACTCGGGGGAGAGTATCGGGTGCTTCATTCGAGTAGGTTGTTGACATAGCTCTAGATATTAAGTCTGTTCGTCGTCAGGAGCGGGAGGAGAGGGATGCCAAGAGCCCTCGTGGTTCGGGCAAATCCAGTGGTGCTCCCTTCAAGGGACAGTTTCAGCAAGGTTGGGGTCGTTCATTCAGGCCCCCTAAGCCAGACCGTCCAGCATATAGTGGTGCCTCCTCGGGGAAGGGTCCCCGTGGTTCTCAATCAGGCCGTACTTCATTTGGTGCCCTCCCAGCTCAGAGTGCAGCTCGAGCACCTCCAGTTCAGGGTTATTCTATGCAGGAGTCTTCCAGTGGTCGTACGGGTGCTAGGGGTTTCTATTAGTCCCCGCCTCCAGCTCTAGGGAGTTGTTTTGAGTATGGAGAGTTCGGGCATGGGTGGAGGCAGTGTCCCCGCCGTTCTAGTGGATCTTCTCAGCACAGGGGCCAACCCTCAACTTCAACTCCAATCACTTCACCACCCGCCTAGGCAGCCAGCAGTGGTGGTCAGTCAGCCAGAGGCCACCCTAGAGGGGGAGGTCGAGCAGGGGGAGGTCAGGCTCGCCTGTATTCATTTCCAGCTAGGCCAGATGCTATGGCCTCAGATGCCGTGATCGCAGGTATTGTTTCAGTCTGTTGTTGTGATGCCTTGGCTTTATTTTACCCTGGTTCTACATATTCCTATGTTTCTTCATATTTTGCCCATTTTCTGGGTGTGCCCCGTGAGTCTCTAGTCACCTCTCTTCATGTGTCGACTCCGCTGGGCGATACTGTTGTTGTGGACCGTATGTATCGGTCATGCATAATATCTATTGGGGGTGTGGAGACCCGAGTGGACCTACTGTGACTCAACATGGTCGATTTTGACGTGATATTGGGCATGGATTGGTTATCTTCGTGCCATGCTATTCTTGATTGCCACACTAAGACCGTGACCTTAGCTATGCCGGGGTGTCCGAGGGTTGAGTGGAGAGGTTCTTCTGAGTATATGCCTAGCAGGGTGATTTCTTACCTGAAGGCTCAGTGCATGGCTGGGAAAGGGTGTTTATCTTATTTGGCCTTTGTGAGGGATGTCGGTGGTGAGACTCCCCCTATTGTCTCAGTTCCTGTGGTTCGTGAATTTTCGGATATGTTTCCTGCAGACTTGCTAGGCATGCCACCTGACAGGGATATTGATTTTGGTATTGACCTGGTGCCAGGCACTCATCCTATTTCTATTCCACCATATTGTATGGCACCAGCAGAGCTAAAGGAATTGAAGGAGCAGCTTCAGGAGCTCCTGGATAAGGGGTTCATTAGGACTAGTGTANCATTGATGATTTGTTTGACCAGTTTCAGGGAGCCAGAGTGTTTTCCAAGATTGATTTGAGATCTGGGTATCATCAGTTGACGATTCGGGATTCTGACATTCCGAAGACTGCTTTCAGGACAAAATATGGTCATTATGAGTTCCTGGGTATGTCATTTGGGGTGACCAATTCCCCAGCTGCGTTCATGCAATTGATGAACAACGTGTTTCAGCCTTGTCTTGACTCCTTCGTCATTATGTTCATTGATGACATCCTGGTTTATTCTTGTTGCCAGGAAGAGCATGCTCAGCATTTGAGAGTTGTGTTACAGAGGTTGAGGGAGGAGAGACTTTATGCGAAATTCTCCAAGTGTGAGTTTTGGCTTTGTTCGGTAGCTTTCTTGGGGCACGTGGTTTCTAGTGAGGGGATTCAGGTTGATCCAAAGAAGATTGAGGCAGTGCAGAGTTCGCCCAGACCGTCCTCAGCTATAGAGATTAGGAGTTTCCTTGGTTTGGCAGGTTATTACCGTCGCTTTGTATAGGGATTCTCTTCTCTATGAAAAATATGAATCGGAGTTTGAAGAAGGGGAGGGAGAAGGAGCCCTTGACCCGCAGGAGGATTTATTCAATAACATAGTTTGGGCTCCTAAAATATGGCGCCCTTGGGGCTTTATTGCTTCGCCTTTGACCAGATTGACCCAGAAGGGTGCTCTATTCAGATGGTCGGAGGAGTGTGAGGAGAGCTTTCGGAAGCTCAAGTCAGCATCGACTACAGCGCCAGTACTAGTTCTGCCTGCTGGTTCGGGTTCTTACACGGTTTATAGTGATTCTTCTAGATTTAGCTTGGGAACAATGTTGATTCAGGACGGTAGGGTGATTGCCTACGCGTCCAGACAGTTGAAGGTGCACGAGAAGAATTATCCAGTGCACGATCTTGAGTTACCTGCCATTGTTCATGCCTTGAAGATTTGGCGGCATTATTTGTATGGATTGCAGTATGAGATTTCCACTAATCATTGCAGTTTGCAGTCTTTGTTGAGGTAGAAGGACTTGAATTTGCGCCAGAGGAGATGGTTGGAGCTCCTCAAGGATTATTACCTCACTATCTTATATCATCCGGGGAAGACCAATGTACTAGTCGATGCTTGAGTCGCAGAGCAGAGAGTTTGGGGAGTCTAGCCTACCTTGCAGTATTAGAGCGGCTATTAGCCCTTGATGTTCAGGCCTTGACAGGTCAGTTGGTGAGATTGGATCTATCAGAGCCCTCGCGGGTGTTGGCTTGTGTACCCTTTAGGTCTTTTCTTTACGATCAGATTAGAGCACGCCAGTATGATGATCCACATTTTCTTGTTCTTCAGAAGATGGTCCATTGCGGTGATGCCAGGGATGTCGTTATTGGTGATGATGGGGTCATGAGGATGCAGGGCCGGATTTGCGTGCCCAATGTAGATGGGCTTCAAGATTTATTCTAGTAGAGGCTCATAGTTCGCGGTGTTCCATCCATCCGGGTGGCGCAAAGATGTATCAGGATTTGAGGTAACATTATTGGTGGAGGAGGATGAAGAAGGATATTGTGAAGTTTGTGGCTCGGTGTCTCAACTATCAGCAGGTCAAGTACGGGCACCAGAGACTAGGTGGATTGCTTCAGAGGTTTGATATTCCGGAGTGGAAGTGGGAGCGGACCACCATGGACTTCGTAGTTGGACTCCCACAGACTTCGAGGAGGTTTGATGCTATATGGTTATTGTGGATCGGCTAACCAAGTTCGCACACTTCATTCCTGTTGGTACTACATATTCTTCGGAGTAGTTAGCTGAGATTTATATCAGGGAGATTGTCCGATTGCATGGGGTTTCAGTTTCTATCATTTCCGATAGAGGCACTCAGTTAACATCTCAGTTTTGGAGAGCCGTGCAGAGAGATTTAGGTACTCAGGTTGAGTTAAGCACAACATTTCATCCTCAGACCGACGGGCAGTCGGAGCGTACCATTCATATTTTGGAGGATATGTTGCGTGTTTGTGTGATTGACTTTGGGGGTTCGTGGGATCAGTTTCTGCCACTAGTTGAGTTTGCATATAATAACAGTTATTAGTCGAGTATCTAGATGGCCCCGTATGAGGATTTATATGGTAGGGGGTGCAGATCTCCGGTTGGTTGGTTTGAGCCGGGCGAGGCTAGGCTATTGGGCACAGACTTGGTTCAGGATGCTTTGAGTAAGGCAAAGTTGGTTCAGGAGCAGCTTCGCACGGCGCAGTCTAGGCAGAAGAGTTATGTGGATCGGAAGGTCCGAGATGTGTTCTTCATGGTTGGTGATAAGGTGTTGCTGAAGGTGTCGCCCATGAAGGGTGTTATGAGATTCGGGAAGAGAGGGAAGCTGAGTCCCAGGTTCACTGGGCCATTTGAGGTGCTTCAGAGGATTGGGGAGGTGGCTTATAGGCTTGCTATGCCTCCCAATTTATCGAGTATTCATCCAGTATTCCATGTTTCGATGCTCCGAAAGTATGTTGGTGACCCTTCCCATGTTTAAGACTTCAGCACGGTTCAGCTCGAGGGTGATATGTCATATGAGGCAGAGCCAGTGGCTGTTTTGGGCCGACAAGTCAGGAAGCTGAGGTCTAAGGATATAGTTTCAGTGAAGGTTCAGTGGAGAGGGCAACCGGTGGATGATGCCACCTGGGAGACCGAGTGGATGATACGTGCCAGATATCCTCATTTATTTGAGACTCTAGGTATATTTCTAGACCGTTCGAGGACGAACGTTTGTTTAAGAGGGGGAGGATGTAACGACCCGGCCGGTCGTTCCATGAGCTTTACCCCGTTTCCCCCATATCTACATTTGTTATATATCACTATCCTGTTTTTGATGTGTTGGTTCAGTTGGTTTGGGTCCGTAATGGTTATGGTGGGAGTTTAGGCATTTAGCCTTTTAAAGTAGCCTAATAGTTGAGAAAGTCAACTGAGAGTTGACTTATAGGTAAAAGACCTCGAAATGCAGATTTTATGGCTAGGATAGCTTCGTTAGACGATTTGGGACTTAGGAGTGTGTTCTGAATATTTTGTGATGTCCGGTGTAGAATTAGGCTTGAATTGGCGAAAGTTGGTTTTTGGTGATTTCCGGTCAGTAGTGGAAACTAGGCTATAGGAGTCGGAATGAAATTATGGAAGTTGGAATAGGTTTGTAATGTCATTTTGATATGTCTGCAAAATTTCATGTCAATCAGAGGTGTTTTGGTTGGTTTAGGCGTAGTTGGCGGAATTTTGAAGTTTCAAAGTTCATAGGCTTGAATTTGATGTAATTTTGGTGTTTTCGTGTTGTTTTTGGTGTTTCGAAGGCTCGACTAAGTTGGAATAATGCTACGGGGTGTGTTGGTATGTTCGATTGGGGTCCCGAGGGGCTCGAGATTTGTTTTGGGTGGTTAACTGGAAGTTTGGAGTGACTTTGGTAAATCTGCAGGTTGCTGTTGCTGGTGTTTTCACACATGCGGAAAGGGAGCCGCAGGTGCGGTTCCGCAGGAGCGGACTGGGATCTGCAGGTGCGAGATTTGGCTGAGTGGGGAGTGGTCCGCAGGTGCGAGGAATTTGTCGCACCTGCGATGCCGCAGGTGCGGGTCCGTAGGTGAAACTAATGGTCCGCAGGAGCGGAATTGAGTGGCAGAACAGTATATAAAGGTCTCCGCGAAAATTCTCTTATTTTTCACCATTTTGCATGCGGGAGGAGTCCTTTGAAGGAGATGTGGAGAGGGAAACTCAAGATTATTCAGCAAAGGTAAGTACTTTGGTTGTAACATCGTTCCTATGCTATTTTGTCGGATTAGGCTTGAAAACTTAAGGATTTGAGTAGGAAAAGGTTGGGAAGAAAAGGGTGGAGAATTGGAAACTCTTTTGAGGTTTTGGGTAGGCAATTGTGATCCGATTTTGATGATTTTGTTATGAGTATAATCGTGGGACGACGGGGTTTCTAGTGATGTAAAAATTAGCAAATTCCGAGGCGTGGGCCCGCGGCTCGACTTTGGGCGAATTTCGAGATTTTTGCGTAATTTGATAGTTTTCAATTTGGTTGTGTTCCTTGGTTATATATTGATGATGTTAAACTGGTTTTGGCTAGATTCGGAGTAATCAGGAGCTAATTGGAGGGGCAAGAGCATTGCGGACTACTGTCGCGGCCCGGTAGAGGTAAATAATGATTATAAATCTTGTCCTGAGGTTATGGAACCCCGGACTACATATTTTCTCACTGGTTTTGGAATGGTGCAGATGTCGGATGACGAGTATGTGTAGCGTACTGCTTTTTGGACTGGACTAGGTCCTCTCCGCGACAGCTAATGAGTTGCATATTTTTTTTTACTCAAAACCTTATGTTAAATTATGTTCTAAAGATTTGTGAAATATTTGGGATATACACCGTGTTTGGGGCCTCGTCCCGATCTGTTTAGACCCCTTAGGGGCTTTTCACTGCTGTTTTCCTCCCTATTTGTTGACAATTTCACTCAGCATCATTGTGCATACTGTTTTTCGAAACTCAGCCTGATTTACTCTACATGAGCATAAAAATGATGTTTTGGGTCGAGTACCCTATTTTACTGATTCGCCCGAGGGGCCTTTTGAGTGGTTCAACCGAGTGTGGCCGAGGGCCAAGAGTGATGGTGACGTGCTGAGTGATATTAGCGCTTGGGCTGAAGGAGCCCCTCCGGAGTCTGTACACACCCCTAGTGAGCGCACCGAGTGCCGAGTGACGAGTGATTGGGAGGCATGAGTGACTGTGAGGTGCTGATTGATTGTGAGGTGCTGAGTGGTTGTGAGGCATGCCCGAGGGGCTGATTATGAAACATGTTTTATCCCGAGGGGCTACTTATGATTTTACTACATTCATTTGAATACCAAATCTTTTGTTTTAAAGTTGCTAAAAATGTGCATTCTTTTAAGGCATGATGATTTCGTATATCTATGTTATACTATTACAAAGTAAGGCTGTGTATATTGTGACTTGATGGCATTCATTTTATGTGTTTTCTTGCTACTTAGACTTGATTTATTTTCATTACTACTGAGTTGGCCTACTCAAATTACTCCCTGCACCTCTGTGTACAGATTCAGGAGCAGATATCGAGCATTAGTCTTTATTCCGCAGCGGAGCCGGATTTGTGGCATATAAAGGTAGTTGTTCAGCGTTCGCAGCATCTCTGTTTTCCCTTCTTGTTGTATTTAGCTTTGATTCGAAGGTTTTGTATTATAATAGTTTATTTTGGCTTATTTCTCTAGATGCTCATGACATGTTGGCTCCGAGTTTTGGGGATGGCAGTATTGTATCATACTGGCCTATTGTATTAAGAAATTTTCTGTATATTTTTATGAAATTCTAGAAACTTGAACGGGATTTTCAAAAGAAATTCCGAACATGCGGGTGGTCGGCTAGCCTAGTTTCACGATAGGCGCCATCACGACCGGTTAGGATTTTGGGTCGTGACAACTTTTGGAGCTCCATAGCTCCCAAAATGGAGTACTTTATACTTTTTCCCGGGCATCCTCTTATGCGAACGCGGAAAATTCATCGCGTTCGCGATGAACAAAATGCCATGCCACCAAAAGACTCAATCCGAACGCGGACAAGGCTTCACTAACTCGAAGCACAAACAAAACAGCCTCACAAAAATACACTACGCATTCACGAAACATGGCATGCGAATGCGAAGAAGAACCTTTTGCCTCCAGCATCTTAATCCATCACTATGCGAACGCGGTCAGACACCTGCAAACGCAATGCCCAACCTACAGAAAACTACGCAATCACGTAAAGATACTTGCGAATGCGAAGAACAAACTACTCAACGCTACATCCTCACCAACGCGACCACATCTATAGCATCGCGATCGCGAAGAAGACTTGGTACAGCGGACACCAGCAGGAACCATCAAACCCAAAATGGAGGAAAATAGTTTGAAAACAATTAGAAACACACTCAAGCCCCTTGAGACCCCGTCCGAACATGCCAACATGTACCATAACATAATGAAGACCTACTCGAGGCCTCAAATCACACATAACAATATCAAAACGACAAATTGCACTTCCAATCATAAATCTATGAACTTTGAACTTTTAATATACAAAACTCACGCCGAGACACATCAAATTAGCCCGGAATAAACCCAAATTTTGCACAGAAGTCCCAAACAACATAACGAAGCTATTCCAATTCCATGAACCAAATCCGGATATGCTATCCTCAAAGTCAATTTTCGGTCAAACTTATAAACTTTCTAAACCATAAAATTTCTAATTTTTGCCAATTTGTGCCGAAACCTTCTAGAAACATCCAAATGCAAATATGGGCATATGACCCAGTACAAAATCACCATTTGGACCTATCAAAACCATCAAAACTCCGTTCCAAGTAAAATTTACAAAAAGTCAAACTTGCTCTTCCAATCTAAAGCTTCGATAGTGAAATTCATCCTTTCAAATCGATTCTGAATAACTTGAAAATCAAAACCGACGATTCACATAAGTCATAACATATCATATGGAGATATTCATGCCCGTAAACTACCGAGCGAAGTGAAAATGCTCAAAATGACCACTCGGGTCATTACAACAGTACTGCTACAACCATCCCCAAAATCTGGTGTCAACGAGTACATGAGCACTACTAAGTATCAAAATACAACCGGATCCCTAGTACAATTTTCTAATCAATAGAACAGTAATAAGTAAAATAAAGGAAAGAGAGTCAAGGTCTACGGATGCCATAGAATCTACCTGAAAGCCTCTAAATACCTATATGCAACACGACTTTAGCAATCACCACGTTCATATGTACATGTATCTACACACGAAGTGCAGAGTGTAATATGGGTACAACCGACCCCATGTACTTAATAAATAACAGAAATAATCTTGTGTTGAACGCAATGACGAGCTTAGAAGAAGACATTCCAAAACCATTATAATATGACAACACATATACAATGATGACAATAACAATAAGTAACTCAAAGAAATTATCATAATCAACTTGTTTATATTACAGGAATTTACACATTATTTCAAGTCTAACAGATAAAGCCCAACACTGATAAGAACATGTTAGTTACATCTAGCATGAGGAATGATACGTCTCTATACCTACGTATCAAGTAGGCATGTCAAACTAATAATTTCACAGTGATATCCTCGGATGCTCACACTCTCAACATACTCAAGTTGTCTGTCTCAAATGCCACTATATCACACACACACACACACACACAATCACTCAGCATTACATGGGTGCCTGGCACCAATGCCCCTCACTAAAGCACGTGTACGTATATCACTGTGCCTGCATCAATGCTAGTATGCTAATCAAAAGCCAATAAAGCTTGTTGCGACGTGCAACCAATCCATATAATAATAATAATAATAAAGCCAATACGAGCTACTATGGTGTGCAACCCAATCCACAATAATGCTCTCAACACGGCTTTAATGCCCACCGCAGTCAATTACCTCTCAAGTCTTAAAGGCTCACAATCTCATATCATTCAGCCCGACAACACCATCTTTGGAATAACAATCATAACATGCTATGTAACAATGAATGATGAACAAAGACTGAGATATGACATGAAAATGAAGAATCATGACTGAATGTAAAATTATATTTAAATTAGAAAACCCAAAAATAACAGAAATAGCCTCATCAGGTCTAAATCAAATAAAACATAGCCTAAATAGGACTTCTAAAAAGAATCATAGCTCAATTAATCTAACAATTAGGAAAAATTCATAAAAATAAGATATGATAGAAATATAGTACAAAATTCAACTCGGATCATGATTACCCCGGTCCACACCCATACGTCTGTCACCTAGCCCCCAACACATAACAAATAACATGGTTCTCATAAAATTGTTACTGTCACGACCCAATCTTCCCTCCGAGAGAGGTCGAGACGGAACCTAGTCTCTATGACTAGGTAAGCCTAACATTTGCCGAAACAATGAAAATAAAAACATAAATCTTAACAACTAACAACAACATGTAATTAAATAACTGATAGAAATGTCGCCGGCATATACAATAACCAACTCTCGAAATATATACAAAATTTCCCCAAGACCCAGAACATCATAAGTCACAAGCTTCTAAGAATTTGTCTAATTGTTCTACACGTCAGTATCATGACGAAGTAAAGGAAGAACAACACAACAGAGAACGAGGGGTACTATGAGGTCTGCGAACGCGAGCAGATATACTTGAAGTATCTGGAACAACAACAAATGCACAACTAATAGCAAGGCTAGTATGATGAACCAGGATCTACACACAAAAACAGGTGAAAAAGAGTAACATGAGTACACCACAATGGTACCCAGTAAGTGCCAAGCCTAACCTCCGTCAAGCAGTGACGAGGTCAGGTAAGGCCCACTAGTAAATAATAAATAAGGCAGGTGAATATACAGTAAAATAAGAGATTAGAATTTAACAAATGGAAACACACCGAAGAACATTACAACACATAGGGGTAAACAATAGGGGATCTCCCGAGATACCGTCTTGAAGTATCAAATGTAAATATACATGGAGAACTCCCGAGGAACCACCTTGTAGTCTCTAAAGTAAATGTGTAGGGGGATCTTCCACGATACCGTCTCGTAGTCCCAAAATAAATATGCAGGGGGATCTCCCGTGATATGTCCCGTAGTCCCAAAATAAATATGTACCTCAAACAAATGGAGATAACAATTACAACAAGAAAACCTAAAGTTTAGACTAAGTATAAGTCAAGAAAAAGGAGCAAGAATCCACTAAACATGCCGCACAGAGTTCAAATAAACAATTAAGAATCGTTGACATACTATTCTAGGCTAACATGATAATTATACAGGCTAGTATAGCTATATTAAGATGAAACATGTTATTACTCAGTAAAAATAAGGTTTTATAACAAATAGTACATGTACCCTCTCGTCACCTCGCGTACACGGCGCTCACATATCATAACAGTACCAAATCCTAAGGGGATTTCCCTCACACAAAGTTAGGTAAGCCACTTACCTCGAACCGAGCTCAATTAGTCGGTAACAATGCCTTCTCCACGAATATCCGACTCCGAGTGGCGCAAATCAAACCAACATCAATTACATACCATAAATATAACTATAAGAAGCTAGTCTAATAAATGAAATCAAAGCTAAAGCAAGAAATTAGAAAATCGCCCCAAAAAGCCTCCCCTGGCCCAAATCTCGGAAATGGGTAAAAGTCACAAAATATAAACACCCATTCACTCATGAGTTCACTAGTACAAAAATTATCCAAATCCGATATCAAAATCGAAATCAAAACTCAAGAACTCGGTTGAAGAACTTTTCCATATTTACCCCAAATTTTCAACCCAAATCCGAACTTAAATGGTGGAATCAACTATAGATTAAAGAAATATAACCAATAAGGAGTTAGGAATCATTACCCCAAAGCTCCCTCTGAGAAATCCTCAAAATTTTGCCTCAATCCGAACTCTATAGGTCCAAAAATGGATATTGCATTCAAACCCTCGAACCTAGCCTTTTCTGCCTAGTGATTTTGCATCTGCGGGCCTAGAGGTGCACCTGTGACGCCATACCTGCAGAAATTCCCTCGCAGCTGCGGATTCCACTAAAAGTCCAAAATTCTGCTTCAGTGGATCAAGGCACGCACTTGCGGGCTCGCTTCTGTGGATGACCTTCTACATATGTGCTCCTTCTTCCGCATGTGCGATCTCATACCTGCGATCCCTCACCTATTGTCTCCCCTCCGCAGGTGCGAAACACCAGAACCAGAAAATCTTCAGCAACTAGCCTAAGTACAAATTCGATTCGTTAAGCATTTGAAACACACCCGAGGACCCCTGGGACCTCAACCAAACATTCCAAACAGTCCTAAAGCACCACATGAACTTAGTTGCGTGATACACTCAAATTACACCTAAATAAATGGTGTAAGGCGGTCGATGTCACATATAATAACCCAACTAGGTTGAGGTCGAATCCCACAGGGAATAGGTATGAAAAGGTTACCTGAATAATGTGAAACTTGACTTAAGTCATAGTCCTACATTGTAAGCTTAAAAGACAATGTTGTAATTATGAGTTATCAAGAAAACTATTTTGTTATGAGAATGTAAATAATTTTTTAAGGAAACCAAGGTTGTTTCCCCATCAATGTAATGTAATGCTATCATTATTAATATGATATATTTCTAAAGGAAGGTCCTTTAATATGCAAATGGTTTCTAAATGACTACCTAATATTTCCCAATAATTAGGTAGTATTTTCTCTTTATGATTTTTCCTAAATATAAAAGAGTTATCGTTAAGAACAACCAATATTTGCCAACAAGAGGCCACTTATTCCTACGCAACTCTATTAAACAAGGTTTAAAGTCTTGAGTTTTTGCTATTCAATTCTACAAAACACTAACCCACTTTTCCAAGTAAAGATAGAGTAAAATGGCATTAGTCAATGTTTGCAACCATCAACAATAAATGAAGTGTGAGAAATGAATAGATATCAACCAACCATTATATATATATATATATATATATATATATATTCAATAGTAAATACCCATTAACACTACACCCATTTAGGGTCCACAACCTTAGTATTTAAAACTAGCTACTCATACTAGAATCCAAGAACAAAGCAATACATAAAGTCATAAAGCTTACAAAGATGACAAGATTCTCTTTTCAAAAGACAAAAATAATAGAGTATTCAATGCTCTAAGTGTAGTCTTTTTATCAGACAAGATGTCCCACAAAAATCCTAGTTATTCTATTTATAATGGGCTAGACGTCAGGGTAAAAATATGAAAAAGATACCCCTCCCGATCACATCTGCGATCGTAGAACGGGTCGCAAAATCACTTCGCGGCCTGCATAATTACAACCCCGTCACATAATTGAGTGTCCAGTTGTCTATTATTTCATCGCAGATCTGTTATGCCTAGTATTTCATTGCAGATCTGTTATGCGGTCTACACATTGATTTCATGATCGTAGATGATACAACGAAATTACTCTCGCATAACTCTTTCTTGCACTTATGCAATCATTATGAGGCTTGCACAAGCGTTATGCAACCACATAATAGACCGCACAATCCTCCTCAAAAATTGGGAACAACAACTTCATTCTACGGTTGGTCTCCGGCCCGCACATCACTTTTGCGGTCGCAAACCTGCCGCATTTTTACCCTTCTATGGGTTTTTGTTATCTTTTCCGAGTTCCTGGTTCTTCAAGTCTGTTATGCTGCAAAACACCAAACTACATAAGAAATAACTTTAAATGCTTTAAAAATGAGCGAAAGTCTATGTAATTGTATCAAAAGTGCCGCAATTCTACGGCACATCATCGAGTCCTCAAATCACATCAAACAATGCTAAAAACACGAATCACCCTCCAATTCGAACTTAATGAACTTAAAGCTTCAAATTTCTACAACCGATACCAAAACATGTGAAACCACGTCCGATTGGGCCTAAACATTGCACACAAGTCATATTCAACATTTCGGATCTACTCAAACTTTCGAAATAAGAATCCAACCCCAATATCAAAAAGTTCACTTCTGGCCAAAATCTCCAAAAAATAAACTTTTGCCATTTCAACCGTATTTAGATACAGGCCTCCAAAACACAATCCGAACACACTCCTAAGTCCAAAATACCCAACGGAGGTAACGAAACTGACGAAACTCCATTCCGAAGTATTTTTCACGCAGTTCCAACTACTGTCAAAATCCTAGAACTTAAGCTTCCGTTAAGGGAGTAAGTGTCCCAAAACTCTCCGAAAACAGAACCAAAACCTCTCGGCAAGTCACATAAGCAGAAAATATATGGGGGAAGCAGTAAACAGGGGATCAGAGCTATTACTCTCAAACGACCGTACGGGTCGTTACATCCTCCCCATCTTAAAACAATCGTTAGTCCTCGAACGAGTATAGAGACATACCTCAAGCGGTGATAAGATAAGGATAACGGTTGTGGATATCATGCTCAGTCTCCCAAGCCGCCTCCTCGACCGGTTGACCCCTCCACTGGACCTTAACAAAAACAATGTTCTTTGACCTCAACTTCCGAACCTGCCTCTGCAAAATAGCCACCAACTCCTCAACATAAGATAAATCCTTGTCCAACTGGACTGAGCTCAAATCAACACATGTGACGGATCGCCGTGATATTTTCGGAGCATAGAAACATGGAGTACTTGATGAACCCCTTCAAGACTAGAAGGCAAGGCAAGCTCATAAGCAACTTCCCCAACACGTCACAACACCTCAAACGGGCCAATAAACCTTTCGCTTAGCTTGCCTTTTTTTCCGAACCTCATAACACCCTTCATGGGTAACACTCGGAGCAGGACCCTATCTCCAACCATGAATGCAACATCGTGAACCTACCGATCCACATAACTCTTCTATATGGACTACGCTGAGTGAAGTCGATCTTTAAACACCTTAACCTTCCCCATAGCATCCTGAACCAAGTATGTACCCAATAATCTAGCCTCACCTGGATCGAACCAACCCACTGCAGACCGACACCGCCTACCATAAAGATCCTCATATGATGCTATCTTGATGCTCGACTAATAATTATTATTGTAGGAGAACTCTGCAAGTGGCAAGATTTGATCCCACGAACCTCCAAACTCCATCACATACGCACGGAGCATATCCTCTAATATCTGAATAGTCAGCTCAGATTACCTGTCCGTCTGAGGGTGAACTAGCGTGCCCAGCTCTACCCGAGTACCCAACTCATGTTGTACGGCCCTCCAGAACCATCATGTAAATTGCGTACCCCGATAAGTGATGTTAAATATCGGTACGCCATGAAGCCTAACAATCTCGCGGATATAAACTCGAGCTAGCTACTCGGAAGAATAGGTAGTTATCATATGAATGAAATGTGCTGACTTGGTCAGCCTATCCACAATCACCCAAACTACATCAAACTTCTGCTGAGTCCGTGGAAGTCCAACAACTAAACCTATAGTGATCCGCTCGCATTTCCACTCTGGAATCTCTAACTTCTGAAGCAACCCACTTGGAAGTTGATGCTCATACTTAACCTGCTGGGAATTTAGACACCGAGCCACATACTCCATTATGTCTTTCTTCATCCTCCTCCGCCAGTAATGCTGCCTCAAGTCCTGGTACATCTCGTGACACCCGAATGACTGGAGTACCGTGAGCTATGAGCTTCCTAGAGAATCAACACATGCAAACCATCTACATTGGGCACACATAGCCTGCCATTCATCCTCAATGCACCATCATCCCCAATAGTGACCTCCTTTTCATCACCGCGATGGACCGTATCCTCAAGGACAACCAGATGGGGGTCGTCATACTGACGCACCCTGATACGATCATAAAGAGAAGATCGAGAGACCATACAAGCCAATACTCGACTCGACTAAAAAATATCCAATCTCATAAACTGGCTGGCTAAGGCCTGAACATCCAACTTCAATGGCCTCTCTACTGCTCGTAGATATGCTAAAATCCACAAACTCTCTGCATGGTGACTCAAAGCATCAGACACCACATTGGCTTTCCCCAGATGGTACAAAATAGTGCTATCATAGTCCTCAAGTAGCTTCAACCACCTTCGGTGACGCAAGTTAAGATCCTTTTATCTTTAATAGATGCTGCAAATTCCGATGATCGGCGTGAATCTCACAAGGGACACCATACAAATAGTGTCGCCAATCTTCAAGACATGAGCAATATCTTCTAACTCATGGTCATAGACATTATAATTCTTTTCATGCACCTTCAGTTGTCTATACGCGTAAGAAATCACCCTACTATCCTGCATAAACACCACGCCGAGACCAATCTGCAACACATCACAACATATACTGTAGGTTCCCCGAACCTGTAGGCAATACCAATACTGGGCTGTAGTCAAAGCTGTCTTGAGCTTCTAAAATCTCTCCTCACACTCCTTTGTCCACCTAAATGGAGCACCCTTCTAGTTCAGCCTGGTCATCAGTGCTGCAATAGATGTGAATCCCTTTAAAAAATTATGGTAATACCCCGCCAACCCAAGAAAACTCCGGATCTCCGTAGTTGAGTACGGTCTAGGCCAACACTGCACTGATTCCACCTTCTTCGGATCCACCTTGATCCCATCACTCGATACTATATGACCCATGAATGCCACTGAGTCTAACCAAAACTCACACTTTAAAATTTTTGCATATAACTTCTTTTCTCTCAAGGCATGAAACACAGTCTTCAGGTGTTGCTCATGATCCTCCTGTGTTTGGGAGTAAACCAGAACGTCGTCAATAAACACAATAACAAAAGAGTCAAGATAGGGTCGGAATACACTATGCATCAAGTGCATAAAAGTTGTAGGGGCATTAGTTAGCCCAAAAGACATCACAACGAACTCGTAGTGACCATATCGAGTCTTGAAGCAGTCTTTGGAATATCTGGCTCCCGAGTCTTCAACCGATGATTGCCCGAACATAAGTCAATCTTTGAAAATACCCTAGCACCCTGTAACTGATTAAATAAGTCATCAATAAGAGGTAATGGATACATGTTCTTCATTGTAACTTTGTTCAACTGGCGATAATCCATGCACATACGCATAGAACCATCCATTTTCTTCATAAATAAGACTGGAGCACCCAAGGTGATACAATGAGCCGAATGAAGAGCAACTCCTATAACTACTTCTTTAACTCCTTTAACTTAGGAGCATCCATACGATACGGAGGAACAGAGATGGGCTGAGTGCTCGGCAACAAATCAATGCCAAAATCAATATTTTTGTCGGGCAGCATGCCCGGAAGATCAGCTGAAAATACATCTGGAAGTCCCTCACTACTAGAATTGACTTAACTGTAGGGGTATCAATACTGACATCTCTCACATAAGCTAGATACACCTTACACCCCTTCTCAACCATTCGTTGAGCTTTAAGAAATGAAATAACTCTGCTGGGAGTATACTCTAAGGTACCTTTCCACTCTAATCGCGGTAATCCTGGCATAGCCAGCGTCACGGTCTTAGCATGACAGTCAAGAAAAGCATAATGGAGCGACAACCAGTCCATGCCCAAGATAACATTAAAGTCAACCATACTAAGCAATACTACATTGGCTTTGGTCTTAAAACCACTAAGAGTAATCAAACACGACCGATACACGTGGTACACAACAAGAGAATCTTTAGACAGAGAAACGGGGGAACTCAAGGAATCCCAAGATACGCCTAAATATGGGGAAAAATAAGAGGACACATAGGAATATGTAGAGCCTGAATCATATAATACCGACGCATCTCTACGACAAACTGCGAAACACCAGAACTAGCAAATCTTCAGTAACTAGCCTAAGTCAAAATTTGATCCGTTAAGCATTTGAAATACACCCGAGGCCCCAGGGTCCTCAACCAAACATACCAAATAGTCCTAAAACACCACATGAACTTAATCGAGCCCTCGAATCACATCCAACAATGCTAAATACACAAACCACCCTCCAATTCAAACTTAATGAACTTGAAACTTCAAATTTCTACAAACGATGCCGAAACATATCAAACCACGTCCGATTGACCCCAAATTTTCCAAAGAAGTCATATACAACATTTCAGACCTACTCAAAGTTTCAAAATCTGAATCCGACCCCGATATCAAAAAGTCCACTTCCGGCCAAAATCTCCAAAAATTTAATTTTCGCCATTTCAAGCCTAATCTAGCTATAGGCCTCCATAACACAATTCAAACACGCTTATAAGTCCAAAATCACTCGACGGAGGTAACAGAACTGATGAAACTCCATTCCGGAGTCGTCTTCACACAGTTCTAACTACCGCCAAAATCCAAGAACTTAAGCTTCCGTTTAGGGACTGTATCCCAAAACACTCCGAAAATAGAACCAAAACATTTCGGCAAGTAATATGAAGAAATAATACGGGGGAAGCAGTAAATAGGGGATCAAGGCTAGTACTCTCAAAACAACCAGCCGGGTAATTACAACTACTTACCATAAAACATGCAACTCAATACTCCAACAAGCCCTCGCCTCGCGAATCGGCCTCTAAATGACTCGAATCTAGTTAAAGTAGCTTAATACCATTAATAATAGCCATAGGAAACAATCCTAAACAAAAAGGCTAAATTATTGAATCAAATTTGCAAAGTCAACCACGGGTCCGCACCACAAAACCTAACAATATTTAAAAATTTCGACCACTCATTCAGTTACGAGTCCAAACATACTAGTATTATCCAATTCCATTCACATATCGACCCTTAAATCACCAAATCTCATTCTCCAATCACATGGTCTAAAATTATCGAATTTCACTTCAATTTCGTATACACTAGGTTTAATAATCAATGAGTAATCAGTATTTAAAATCAAAAGTGATTAGACTTCACTTACCTCTTCAATTGTAGAAAAATCCCTATTAAAATTTCCCTTAACCGAGTTCCAAATCTCCCAAAATGAGAAAACACTTAAACCCTTCGAATTTAAGTCAGTGAACTCGCACCAGTGTTCCAAATTTCTGCTTCTGTGGGACTACTTTTACTATCCAAATTGCACACCTACGCACATCACTTAAGTTCCAACCAACCGCTTATGCGGTCCAACTTCCGCTTCTGTGCGTCTGCACATGCGAAACAATTTCGCATCTGTGATCCTAGCCATGCCAACCTTCTTCTGCTTTTGTGTCCCCTTGTCTGCATCCGCGGACTAGCAGATGTGGTAGATACTTCGCACTTGTGACATTCAGCAGCCCCAGCCCCAGACAAGACCACATCCACGATCACGTGGCCGCTTCTGCGGTGTCGCACCTGCGGAAAATCCCTCGCATATGTGATTGCACTAGAACTCCCAGGTTTCAGCAATCCTTCAAGTCCCACAGTTATCCGCCAACATCAAAATTTTACCCGAGGCCCGCGGGATCCGTATCCAAATACACCAACCAGCCCTAAAAATGATAAATCACATCATACAACATCGAAACTACGAATCACACTCCAAAACCATATCAAATCAACTCTGAATGACCTTAAATTTAGCACGCTAGTCCCAAATAACACAACGGACCTATTCAAACTCCTTGGAACAAAAATTCGAACCTGATATCAAAAAAGTCAACTCTCGCTCAAACCTCTCAACCTTCTAAACTTTCAACTTTTCAACTTTTGCCAGAAATCCTCAAACCAACCTACAAACCTCTAGTCAATATCCAGACATTCGCCTAAGTCTAAAATCACCATACGACGCTGTTGGAACCATCAAAACTCCTTTTTGAAGTCGTCTGTACAAAAGTTAAACTTCTGTCAACTCTTTCAACTTAAGCCCTCAACCTTGGGATTAAGTGTCCAAATTCACTCCGAAACATTCTCGATACCTATCCAACCACACTGGCACGTCATATAATGACAAATGAACATACAAGAAGTGATACATTAGGGAACGGGGCTACAATACACGAAACGATCGGCCAGTCCGTCACATTCTCCCCTCTTAAGAAAAAATTCATCCTCGAATGGATCTAGAACCATACCTGGAGCCTCAAAGAGGTATAGATATCTACTCTGCATCTCATTCTCAATCTCCCATGTAGCCTCCTCGACCATCTAATCTCTACATTTCTCTTTCACTGACACTATATTCTTTGAACTCAAATTTCGAACCTGCTAGCACAAAATAGCCACCGACTCCACATCATAAGTCATGTCCCCATCCAGTTGTAGGGTGTTGAAGTCCAAAACATATGATGGGTCAACATAATACTTCTGGAGCATAGAAACATGAAATATTAGATGGACATCTGATTAGAATAGGTGTTAATGCATGTTTATAGGCCACCTCCCCAACTCTTTCAAGTACCTCAAATGGACCAATATACCGAGGGCTTAACTTGCCCTTCTTCCCGAACCTCATCACACCCTTCCTGGGCGAAACTCTAAGCAGAACCTTCTCACCCACCATATATGCAACATCGCGAACCTTCCTATCAGCATAACTCTTCTGTCTGGACCACATTGTACAGAGCTGCTCCTGAATCACCTTAACTTTCTCCATAGTATCACGGACCAAATCAGTACCCAATAACCTAGCCTCCTCAGGCTTGAACCGAATAACAAGATAACGATATCTCCTCTCATATACGGCGTCATAAGGTACCATATGGATATTTGACTGAAAGATGCTTTAGGTAATCTCTTCTAACGAAAGAAATTGATCCCATGAACCTTCAAAATGCATAACACATGCACGTAACATGTCCTCCAAGATCTAAATAGCTCGCTCGGACTATTAGTTTGTCTGAGGATGGAATATTGTATTCAACTCAACCCGTGTGTCTAACTCTCGCTCCGCCACACATCCATGCTCGGACGGCGAATGTGCTTGGGTTGCATCTGTGATTGCCAGAGGGACCCCAACCTGGATTGACCCTAAGTACAAAATCTACAAGGAGGATCTTACAAAGGATGGGAGATTGTGGCTCAGCTTCGTCACATCACGCTTGGTCCCAAACAGAAATGAGACAGAAATAAACATTGAGAAAGCTATAATCATTGCTTGCATTATGACCGAGATCACGATTGATGTGAGTGACATCATTTTCAAGGAGATAGGATTCTGGGCATGGAAGAAACAGACATCATTCCCCTTCCCATGCTTGATCACAGCCCTCTGCAGGGCTGCAAAGGTTCCTTTGATGCCACATTCTAACTAAAAATGCCAAGCGGAGAAGGACATCGACATCACTCGCATTAGTGATACGGTGCCAAAGGTAGTTGCTGCTACTCAAGATATTCAGATTCAGATTCCTATCGAGGCATCCACTGGTGCTCCACAGCCTACCCCTAGGGCCAGTGCTCCGTTACCTGTTGCACAGCCAGTTCTTTCACAGCTTGGTCTCCTAAATCATCACACCAATGCTAAGGTAGAGAAGCTCCTGAAGGACCTTCCCATACTTATCAGGCAGGCCCTGACCCCCATTTAGTCATTAGTGACGGCCTTACAGCAGCAACATATATCTTATGAGGGTCTCCTGAATGGGCTCGAGGCTAGGATTGAGAAGATAGAGCGTGGTGAGGTTGGAGACCTACCAACGCTCCGTGCTGATATGACTACTCTGAAGACTGAGCTCCACAAGCTGCAGAATTTGGAGTTTTATTTCTCGTCCTTCCTGCTCAAGGAAGGAGAGCAGGGAGCGGCACTTGTGAGACTGGGCTGGATCTTGACTTCTCTACACTGATGACAGCCCAGACAACTCCTATTGTTGGAGCCTCGCAGCCTCCACCTCCTTTTGCACCAAGTGAGATACCTTCTGGGGAGGATTCCAGAAATTCGACAGCGTCCGAGGATGAGGAGACTGGTGAGGAGGCTATTGACTCAGGGTCGGATGATGATGAGGGCCCTCCGGAGAAGGGCAAGGGGGTTTCCGTCCCCATAGCTGCAGAGGAGGAAGATGATGCTCAGATGCGGATTGGGATAAAGATATCCTTAGCTGACAGAGCTGCTCCAGTCACATCCTCAGCCATTCCGCTATTAGCAGGCGGGGCCAGCAGCTCTCAGACCCCTTCTTCATCTTCTGGACACTTGGAGACCTTTCCATCTATAGCAGCAGTCACCCCTCCAGCTGAGTTTTCAGCAACTCCTCCACCACCGATAGCAGTCATACCTCCATCTTGGACTTTGGCAGATCCAGTTACACTGGAAATCATTGACCCCTCTGACACCCCGCAAGCTACTGAATCCGGAAGCGCTTAGTCGCCCCAGGGAGCCCCTGACTCTGTTTTACATTTCTTATGTATTAGGCACAATGCATGCTTTTTAGTTGGGGTGGAAGGGTAGCCTTGTATGCGTAGCTTTTGTGGGAATTTGTGCATTCCTCAAACTTTTGTACTTGTTTTCCCTTTGTGTTATATGTGATCTTTCAATTTATTCGTAAACTCTTGTACATACTTATGTTGTTGACCGTTAACTTGTATTGTCCTCGTACATATGCTATCTGTGTGTATATAAAAAACAAGTAGATAGTAGTATGCATGTCATCAATAGTAATTAACAATGAATTCCCCTTGGTTTTTCTGCGCCACGTTCTTTTCCAAAGGTGTAATAGTAGAACCATGGCAGTAGGATTCAACGTATTGTCCGGTTTGGTGTAAGTGTCTAGTCTCAAGCATGTGTGTTTGTGAATAACCTATACCCTTCCGTTATAAAAAAAGGCAATCCGCTGTGTGAACTTGAGGCTCGCTTTTTGACTCTATGTGTACTTAGAATTATACATGTAAATATGATGAAAGCTTCGTGTTGTCAAGCCTTGACTCGTGAGCTAAAACTATGTTGAGCCAAACGGTCATGTGCTGTGTGTGTTAGATTTTGTATCAATAATTCTTGTGTTTACTTCTGTCATCTAGAACTTGCCCAGTTTGTTTTTCGATGCTAAATAAGTAAATTTACTTGGAGAAATGACCTTAGGCATTCTTTGTGATTTTGGAAAACCCAGTAAGCCTTTCAAGCTACCCAATATTTTCATGATTATCACTAGTTACCCATTTGAGCCTTTATCCTTTTTGTTGGACACCTCATTACAAACCTTTCCCGTTTTGTAAAATAATTCCCTCTTTTGAACCAGTCCCTCCTTGAATATTGAGAATGAGGCAAAAAGCCTAAGTTAGGGGTTTGGTGTCAAAGTGGAGATTGGTAAGGTTTTACCTTGAGTGTAGAATATATACCTCAAATGATTCATGTAAAAATTATTCAAGCTCCAAAAGAAAAATAAAAAAAAAATAAAAGAAAAAAAATTGAGGGAAAAAGAAAAGAAAAAGAGTTATGTATGTAAATAAATATGGGAGTTTTGAAGAGATTTAGTGAGGTATTTCAAGTAGTTCTATGTTGGTATCTAAATGCCAGTGAGGTTATGGTGTTTGAAAGGAAGCAAAGGGCACTGAAAGAGAAAAATATGAGTAGTGTTTAAAGAGGATGTAGTCACTTGTACCCAAATGATTATCCAACCCTTCCCTAAGCCTACATTACAAGCATAAAAAGTCCTTATGGGATCTCCAATCGAATATTCTTAAATAGGCAATGAATTAAAATAAGGGCAAGCCTAGGGTATGATGTGTTGTAACACTTGAAACTCTTTGTGAGAGTGAGTGTCTTTGTAAATATGTCCCTTTTTTATGTCATTGTAAATATTGTAAGTTGGGACCTTCTTTTTGGTAAGGGCACATGAACTGTGAGGTTTGACAGTAGTTGAGTTCTTGAAATCAGATGCAAGTGCACTTAGCTGAGAGTAACATTTTGTCAAATTGGTCGAGGCTCAAAGTTCACTAGTTGATTAGTTTCCTTGTAAATAGAAGTGACTGTTCATGAAGGGTAAATAAATGAAAATGCATGCATGTGGTACTAGCAATTAATACCGTCCTTGTTCATTATTGTTTCCGGTCTTGTAGTTGTAGTCTAAGTTAGGATAAAGTCGTTTTACTTGCTTGAGGACAAGCAATAGTTTAAGTTGGGGTTGTTGATGTGCCGAAGAGTTTCAGAACATTTAATACCAAATTTCTTTGATTATAGCTTGTTTTTAAGAGCATTTACCTGTTATACTTATGGAATTTTGATGTTTTGCAGTGAATGAGGATTAAACACTCAAGAACATGGAAAAGAGATCAAAAAGCTGAGAAAGTGAGGAAAAGAGAAAAATGCGATCGCATAATTAACATAGAGAAGACCGCATATCGGCTATGCGGACCGCAGAATGCACAAATGGATCGCACAATTCAACAGAATGTTTGGAAAAATTTCAGAGAAAAATGCGGTCCATTAGGCGATCGCATAACTAGTTTGGGCGACGCATAATGGACCATAAATCTCCAACGCCAGGAGCCAAGCTTAGAAAAGCGATGAACTCTACGAACGCATAACAAAAATGCAAATTGCACATCAACAATGCGGCGACGTACCTAGCACCTAGAGTTTTCACATGCGATAGTTTCGTGAAGAATTGTAATCGCATTCCTGTTATGCGACAGGAATGCGGTCACATAGTAGACCTGGAAGGGAAATTTTGTCCGTTTTTGACCCCGAGCTTGAGCCCACTATAAATAGATTTATTCGTGTTTTGTGGGTCAGTCTTGTCTTGTTTTAGAGCTACAATACACACTCTGAATATTCATCTCTCTTGGAACCTTTAGAAGTGAAGATTCCTCAATTTTTATAAGCTTCATGACATTAAATACTCTCATATTTTTGTCTTTAAGCATGAGTGGCTAGTCTTAAATACTAAGGTTGTTGACCCTAAATGGGTGTTATGTTATTGGGTATTTAAAATTGAATATATATATAATGGTTGGTTGGTATTTATTTACTTCTCATTCTTCATTTATTGTTGGTGGTTGTAAACATTGCCAAGTTCCATAAATTCTTTCTTAGCTTGGAAAAGTGAGTTAGGATTGGTAGGAGTAAATATCAAAAACTCAAGGCTTTAAACCTTGTTTAATAAAATCGCTTAGGAATAAGTGGGTTTTATTTGGCATTAATTGATTGCTCTTCGTTGTAACTCTTTTATATTTGGAAAAATCATAACTAGGAAATCCTACCCTATTATTGGGATATATTGGGTGGTCATTTAGAAATTATTTGTATATCTAAAGAACCTTCCATTATAAATATATCATATTAATACCAATTAGCATTACACTTCATTGAAGGGGACGCAACGTTGGTTTAGTTAATAACATAAATTACAACTCTAATTAATCGTACTTGTCACTATTGCAATTAAATTATTACAAAAATTAATTTCCATATTCTTGTTACATTAACGGAATAGAGATACGATTTAAGTTGAGATTCGCACTACCAAAGTAATCTTTTCACACCTATTCCCTGTGGGATTCGACCCTAACCTTATTGGGTTATTATACTTGACTTCGACCACTTTACAGTATTTTAAGGTGTATTTTGAGCATATCATGTGTGAAAAGAGGCCAGGCTGGAGGCATCTGTAGGTGCGAGGCATGGGTCGCCCCCGCGAAGCCGCAGGTGCGGAAAAGGACTCATAGGTGCGAAGTTTGTACTGTTAGTGGGATTTCGTAGGTGCGCACCTGGGACCACAGGTGCGGGTCCGCAGGTTCGAGACTCACACTTCAAAAATTTCGCATACAGTCTCTTCTCCCTCAAGGTCTGAAGCACAACTCTCAAATGCTGCTCCTGATCCTCCCGAGATCGGGAATATACCAAGATATCGTCAATAAACACGATGACGAAGGAATCCAGATAAGGCCGGAATACACAGTGGATCAAGTGCATAAAGGATGTTGGGGCATTGGTTAGCCTGAAAGACATAACCAGAAACTCATAATGACCATATCTAGTCCTGAAAGCAGTCTTCGGAATGTCTGGCACCCTGCAACTGATCAAACAAGTCATCTATACGAGGCAAGGGATACAAGTTCTTCACCGTAACCTTTTTCAGCTGCCGATAATCAATACACATACGCATAGAACCATCCTTCTTCTTTGCAAACAACATTGGTGCACCCAAAGGTGACACACTAGGCCAAATGAACCCTTTATCTAGGAGTTCTTGAAACTGCTCCTTCAATTCCTTTAGCTCCACTGGTGCCATACGATAAGGTGGAATAGAAATAGGCTGAGTGCCTGGCACCTGGTCAATACCAAAATCAATGTCCCTGTCAGGTGGCATGTCTGGCAGGTCTGCATGAAAAAACGTCCGGAAAGTCACAGACCACGGGAACCGAGTCAATAGCGGGAGTCTGACCACTGACATCCCTCAGAAAATCCAGATTAGATAAACACTCCTTCTCAACCATGCGTTGGGCCTTTAGGTAGGAAATCACCCTGCTAGGCATATACTCAGAAGAACCTCTCCACTCAACCCTCAGAGATCCTGGCATAGCTAAGGTCACGGTCTTAGCGTGACAATCAAGAACAATATGACACAGAGATAACCAATCCATACCCAATATCACATCAAAATTGACCATGCTGAGTAACAGTAGGTCCACTCGGGTCACCAGACCCCCAATAGATATCAATACCGATACACACAGTCCACAACCACAGTATCGCCCGCCGGAGTCGACAAACGAACAGATGTCTAGAACCAGGGTCAAATAAGGCCAAAGCAACTGGCCTGGCTGAAAATGCATACATACGGGCCTGACCTCCACCTGCTCGACCTCCCCCTCTATGGCGGCCTCTAGCTGACTGACTACCACCCCTGGTTGTCTAGGAAGATGGTGAAGTAATTGGAGCTGAAGTTGAGGGTTGGCCCCTCTGCCGAGAAGAACCACCAGGTCGACATGAACACTGCCTCCACATGTGCCAAAACTTGCCACAGTCAAAGCAACTCCCTAGAGCTGGAGACGAGGACTGATAGAAGCCCCTGGCACCAGAATGGCCACTAGAAGAATCATGCATAGAGGAAATCTAAACTGGTGGTGCTTGAGCTGCACTCTGGGCTGGGAGGTCACCGAATGAAGAATGGCTTGGCTGAGAACCGCGGGGAACATGCCGCGAGGATGCACCACTATAGGCTGGGCAGACTAACTGAGGAGGCCTGAATGAACGACCTCTACCATGATGAAACTGCTCCCTGGAAGGAGCACCAATAGGACAACCCGATCCATTAGGCCACTTGGCCTCCCTCTCCTCCCGTTCCTGGCGGCTAACCGACTCAATACCTCGAGCAAGATCAACAACCTGCTCGAATGTCGCATCTTATACTCTCTCCCGGGTCATGAAAAGGCAGAGCTGATAAGTGAGGCCATCCACGAACCTCCTAATTCTCTCCCTATCAGTAAGGACCAACTCGGTGGCATGACGAGCCAACTCCGAAAATCGCATCTCATACTGCATCACTGATAATTCCCCCTGGCGCAACTACTCAAAATGCCTGCGTTGATCCTCCATGTGAGACTGGGTTACATACTTCTCCAAAAAGATAGTGGAGAACTACTGCTAGGTGAGGGGTGATGAACCAACAGGCCTACACCTCTCAAAAGACTCCCACCAAGTGAAACCACCACCAGAAAGCTGAAAAGTAGGAATCGAGACCCCAATGGTCTCCAAAATTCCAGCAGTACGCAGCATCCTCTAACACATATCCAAAAAACCCTAGGCATCCTCGCCCTCAGCACCACTGAATGTCGTAGGCTATAGTCTACTAAATCTCTCCAGCCTACGCTGCTCGGCCTCTAGCATAGCCAGAACCACGAAGTCCCGAACTGGAGAAACCGGCTAGACTGGAACCGCCCCTGGTGTCTGATGGCCCTGAGTAACCTGCTCAGGTGTTCGGGCAACTGGAGTCTGATTGCCTCCCCCGGTCTGATAAGTAGCGGCAACTGTCTGAGAAAGGATGGTACACACATTCAAGATCTAAGCCAAGGTCTCTTGAAGACCCGGAATAACAATAGGCACTACCGGTGCCTGAGCGTGTCCTGCTGGGGCATCTGCGGTAGGAATTTGATCTTGAAAAATATAGGGGATCAACTGGAAATGTCCTAGATGCTGCACGGGCTGGCCCCTACCTCTCCCACGGTCTCGACCGCGGCCTTGACCTCTCGCTGGTCTAGCTAGTGGTTGATCACCCTAATCGGTAGTGCGAGTCCTCACCATCTATGAGAGAATGAAACACAGAAGTTTAGATTCCCAGAATCAAAAAAATGGCACGACAACATTCAAGAAAAATGAGATCGTTCCTAAGGGTTCTGCAGTCTCTCGAAGATAAGTGCAGACGTCTCCGTATCGATCTACAAGACTCTACTAAACCTGCTCATGACCGTTGAGTCTATGTTACCTAGGCTCTGATACCAATTTGTCACAACCCCAAATCCTAGACCGGCCGTTATGGCACCTATCGTGGAACTATGCTAGCCAACAATCACATATTTACAAATTCTTTCTAAAATCCCAATTTTTTTCAACATTTCATAAACGTATATAGAATTTACGGAATCCATTAGGCAAAATAAACAATTAAGCAGTCTAAACCATCCCTAAAATATGGAGTCAACATGTCATGCACATCTAAGGAATATAGGAAGTCTATTATTATAATACAAAACCTCAGGACGAATAACTAGGTACAACATAAGAAGGAAAAACATAATGTTGCGGACGCTAGACATGTACCTCTATGTTCGAAACTCTTGCTCCGCACGGAATAGATGACTAACGCTTGGTATCAGCACCTCTATCTGCACACAGGGATGTAGGGAGTAATGTGAGTACGCCAACTCAGTAGTAATGACATAAAATCAAGTCTAAGCGGCAATAATCACATAAAAATCAATATCATCAGTTCACAATATGCACAGCCTTTCTTTCCAACAGTATATACATTGATATATGAAATCATCATGCCTTAAAAGACAACTTTAGAAAAATCCTTTGAAAATTGTGTTATCCCAACAATTTCATAAATAAAAATAACGGAAAGTTTTAGTGTAAAATGAAATAAATCATAAGTAGCCCCTCAGGAAAAAACATGAATCATAAATCGCCCCTCGGGCAGAACATCACTCAGCACCTCACAGCCACTCAGTATCGGCCCCTTGGGAAACCTCACTATCACTCATGCCTCCCAATCACTCGTCACTCCGTACTCAACACTCGTACTCAGTATGTACCTGCGTTATTGGTGGTGTGTATAGACTCCGGAGGGGATCCTTCAGCCCAAGCGCTAATATCAAGCCACCTCGTGGCGTATCATATCCTCACAATCAAGCCCTCGGCCTCACTCAGTAAGAAATTCTCAAAAGCCCCTCCGGCATATCAACAAAACGAAGCACTCGACCCAAAACATCATTTTTATATCTCAAAAAAAACTAGTGTGAATAAGGCTGAGTTTCGAAAACATTTAAGCACAATATGACTGAGTGAAAATCATAAATCCATAGTGAGGAAAAAGCAGTAAAAATCCCCCAAGGGGTCTAAACAAGTCGGTGAGGCCCCAAACGCGGCTTATAGCCTAAATAGAGCAATAGTCCTTAGAACACAATTTAACATATGATTTAGAGTAAAATAGGCAGCTCAATAGTTTCCCCGGAGAGGACCAAGTCAAATCCAAAAGTCACTGCGCCACATACTCGTCATCTGATATGTGCGCCATTCTAAAAACAGTGAGAAATATGAAGTCCGGGGATTCATACCCTCAGGACAAGATTTATAACCATTACTTACCTCTACCAGGCAACAATACTAATCCGCGATGCTTTTGCCCCTCACATTGCCTCCCGATTGCTCCGAATCTAACCAAAACTAGATTAACATCACCAATATACGCTAAAGGAACACAACCCAATCGAAAACTATCAATTTAGACAGAATTCTCGAAATTCGGCCAAACTCGAGCCCCGGTCCCACGTCTCAGAATTCGATAAAATTTACATCACTACAATCCTCGTCCTCTCATGATTTTACGCAGACCAAGAACCCCATAAACGGACCACAATTGCCCGCTCAAATCGCAAAAAGAATTTTCCAAACATCCTCCCATTTTCCCCAACTTTTCTACGTTAAATTCCTCATATTTCAAGCTAATCTGTCACAAAATAAAATAGAAACGAGTTTATAATCCGGGATTACCTCCACTGAAGACCCCCGAATTCCTCCTTCAGTTTGCTCTCAAAACAGCTCAACCCGCATGTAACAGTGGGAGAAATGACCAAAATTTTGCGGAGGCACCGATTTATATTTTGTATCCAGTTCCACTCCTCGCAGCTGCGGACCCACACCTGGGGTCCCAGGTGCGCACCTGCGAAATCCCACTAATAGTCCTTTTCCGCACCTGCGGCTTCGCAGGGGCGACCCATGCCTCGCCCCTACGGATCCCTCCAGCCTGGCCTCTTTTTGCACCTGCGCAAGATCCTTCGTATCTGTGGCCATCGCACTTGCGGCTCCCCATCCGTAGGTGCGGCCACACCAGTAAATTCACACCAGCAACTATTTTGCTGCATTCCCTAGTCCAAACCTCCGCTAACCATCCGAAATCAATCCCGAGCCCCTCGGGGCCCCAACCAAACAAACCAACACATCCCATAACCTCAATCGGGCTTAGTCGAGCCTTCGAAACACCAAAACAACGCAAAAAACACAAAAAACTCATCAAATTCAAGCCTAAGAACTTTGAAACTTCTAAATTTTGCCAAAGATGCCGAAACCATCTAAAACACATACGATTGACCTGAAACTTTGCACACATATCCAAAATGACAATACGATCCTGCTCCAATTTCCAGAATTCCATTCCGACCCCTATAGCCTATTTTCCCTGCCGACCAAAAATCACCAAAAACTAACTTTCGCCAATTCAAGCCTAATTCTACACCGGACATCAAAACTTTATTCCGAACACATTCCTAAGTCCCAAATCACCTAATGAAGTTATCCGAGCCTAAAAAATCTGCATTCCAAGGTCTTTTACCAATAAGTCAACCCAGTTGACTTTTTCAACTATAAAGCTAATTTAAGAGACTAAGTGTCTCTACTCTCACCACAACCACTCTGAAACCGAACCAACCGACCCAACAAAACATATATGGGCTAAAAAACAAATGATAAAGCAGAAATAGGGGAAACAGGGCTAATCTCACGGAATGACCGGCCAGGTCGTTACATCCTCCCTCTCTTTAACAAACATTCATCCTCGAACGGGTCTAGAAACATACCTGGAGTCTCGAATAACTGAGGATATCTGCTCCGCATCTCCTGCTCTGTCTCCCAGGTGGCATCCTCCACCGGCTGTCCTCTCTACCGAACCTTCACTGAAGCTATATCCTTAGACCTCAGCTTTCTAACCTGACCACCCAAAATAGCCACTGGCTCTACTTTATATGACATATCACTCCCGAGCTGAACCGTTCTAAAGTCCAAAACATGAGACAGGTCACCAACATACTTCCGGAGCATCGAAACATGGAACACCGGGTGAATACTCGATAAGCTGGGAGGCAAGGCAAGTCTATAAGCCACCTTCCCAATCCTCTGAAACACCTCAAATGGCCCAATGAACCTGGGTCTCAGCTTTCCCCTCTTCCCCAACCTCATAATACCCTTCATGGGTGACACCTTCAGCATCACCTTCTCCCCAACCATGAAAGACACATCTCGGACGTTCCGGTCCGTATAAGTCTTCTGCCTAGATTGCGCCGTGCGAAGCCACTCCTGAATCAACTTCGCCTTACCCAACGCATCCTAAACCAAGCTATTCCTAATAGCCTATCCTTGCCCAGCTCGAACCAACCAACCGTTGATATGCACCTCGTACCATATAAATCCTCATACAGAGCCATTTGGATACTATACTGATAACTATTAATATATGCAAACTCCGCGAGTGGCAGAAACTTGTCCCATGAATCCCCAAAATCAATGGCACTTGCACACAACATATCCTCCAAAATCTGAATGGTACGCTCCGACTTCCCGTCAGTCTGTGGGTGAAATGTTGTGCTGAACTCGACCTGAGTACCTAACTCTCTCTGTACGACTCTCCAAAACTGAGATGTTAACTGAGTACCCCTATCATAAATGTTAGAAACTGGAACCCCATACAATCGGACAATCTCCCTGATATAAACCTCAGCTAACCGCTCCGAAGAATAAGTAGTACCAACAGGAATGAAGTGCACAGATTTGGTCAGCCGATCCACGATAAACCATATAGCATCAAACCATTACGAAGTCCGTGGGAGCTCAACTACAAAGTCCATGCTGATTCGCTCCTACTTCCACTCTGGAATATCTAGTCTCTAAAGCAATCCACTCGGTCTCTGGTGCTCATGCTTGACCTGTTGATAGTTGAGACACCGAGCCACGAACTCAACAATATCCATCTTCATCTGCCTCCACCAATAATGCTGTCTCAGATCCTGATACATCTATGCGGCATCCGGATAGAGGGAATACTGCGAATTATAGGACTCAACTAGAATCAAATCTCGAAGTCCATCCACATTGGGCACGCAAATCATTCCCTACATTCTCATGACCCCATAATCACCAATAACTACATCCCTGGAATCACCGTGACGGACCCTGTCCTGATTAACGAGCAAGTGTGGATCATCATACTGGCGTGCTATAATCTGATCATAAAGAGAAGACCTGGAGGCTACACAAGCCAATACCCGCAGAGGCTCTAATATATCCAATCTCACTAACTGACCCACTAAATCCTGAACATGAAGTGCTAATGGCCACTCTGCTACTGGAAGGTAGGCTAGACTCCCCAAACTCTCCACTCTGCGACTCAGGGAATTTGCCACTACATTGGCCTTCCTTAAAGTATATAAAATAGTGAGGTCCTAATCCTTGAGAAGCTCCAACCACCTCCTCTGACACAAATTCAGATGCTTCTGCTTAGGAAGATGCTTCAAACTACAGTGATCAGTGAAAATCTCACAATGCACTCCATATAAATAATGACGCCAAATCTTCAAGGCGTGGAGAATAGCTGCTAGCTCAAGATCGTGCACTGGATAATTTTTCTCATTCACCTTCAATTGTCTGGACACGTAGGCAATCACCCTACAATCCTACATCAAAACCGCTCCATGGCCAACTCTCGAGGCATCACAGTAAACTGTATAAGAACCTGAACCCGTAGGCAAAATCAATATTGGAGCTGTAGTCAAAGTTGTCTTGTGCTTCTGAAAGCTCTCCTCACACTTCTCAGTCCACCTGAACTGAGCACCCTTCTGGGTAAGTCTGGTAATAGGTGCTGCAATAGAAGAAAAACCCTCTACGAAATGGCGATAGTACCCTGCTAAACCAAGGAAACTACGAATCTCGGTGGCTGACGACGGTCTAGGCCAGTTCTGCACCGCCTCTATCTTCTTTGGGTCAACCCGAATACCCTCACTGGACCAAGGTAGGCTACTACCAAGTGCCGAGTGCCGAGTGACGAGTGATTGGGAGGCATGAGTGACAGTGAGGTTGGCTGAGTGGCTGATTCTGAGTGGTTGTGAGGTGCTGAGTGATGTTATGCCCGAGGGGCAATTTATGATTCATCTTTTTGCCTGAGGGGATACTTATGATTTATTTCATTTTAAACTTAATGCTTCAGTTATTTTTATTTATGAAATTGTTGGGAAAATAAATTTTTGAAGGATTTTTCTAAAGTTGGCTTTTAAGGCATGATGATTTCATATATTTATGTATATATTGTTGCAAAGAAAGGTTGTGCATATTGTGAACTAATGATATTGATTTTTGTGTGTTTCTTGCCGCTTAGACTTAATTTATTATCATTACTACTGAGTTGGCGTACTCACATTACTCCATGCATCCCTGTGTGCAGATATAGGTGCTGATATCGAGCGTTAGCCATCTATTCCATGCGGAGTCGGAGTTCGGGACATAGAGGTAGTTGTCCAGCGTCTGTAGCATATCTATTTTACCTTCTTATGTTGTACCTAGTTATTCGTCATGAGGTTTTGTATTATAATAGTAGACTTCCAGGTACATTCCTTAGATGCTCATGACATGTTGACTCCAAATTTTGGGGATGGTTTAGACTGCTTAACTGTTTATTTTGCCTAATGGATTCCATAAATTCTATATACGTTTATGAAATGTTGAAAAATGTTGGGATTTTATAAAGAAACTGTAAATATGTGATTGTTTGCTAGCCTGTTTCCACGATAGGTGCCATCACAACCAGTTTAGGATTTGGGGTCGTGACCTATTTGTTGTTATATTGGTGTTGGAATGATTATTGTTTCTTGTGTTCATGCATTCTACATGATTTGTTGTACTTTAACATGTCAATCTATGCCTCCATTATAACTTGGTGAATTGGTTGTCAATGTGAATTTAATTGCATGGAGTCAATATACCATAGTCGATTGAGTTGTTGGTAACATAATGATTTTTAAAAAAGAATTATTAACATGCTTTATTCTATGTGCCTCTGAAGATAAAACTCTTTATCTCACTCGGTGCCTTATTATTCTAAATTGTTGTAGCACTTTCACTATAATTGGGTTCTAAAATTTTACTCATCACCCTGTTAGATATTTAACTTACTTAAAATTGCTATCATATTTTTGTTTAACAAATTCTATAGTTAATTCGTTAATTTAACTATGTTTGGATTTGTTTAAAGATGATATATTTACTCAATTTTATTGATTTCTAAACAAACCCATCTTATACTTTGTTTCGTACAAATTGTATATTATTTTATGTTACTTGATTTTTAAAATAAACTCATTATTTCATTTGATACCTTACCTTATTCAAGATTGTCATTATGTTTTATGATGTATAAATATATTTTTCGTTCATCTAAATTGATTTTTATCACTGTTGCAAAGTATATAGTAACACGTGGGCTTTGCTGTGCGCAGGTGATTGTTATTGTGGCACGAGGTGCCATATGTGTAAGATTTGAAAATTGTGGTTCATGACTTGTGGTTTATGAGGTGTGGTGCCTCGAGATAGTTCTTGTTGTAAGTCCATGCTTTGGGAGCGATTTGATTATTTCAGTTGTCATTCATTTTTTTTCCTTATTTGAGTTCATTTACATCATCAGTATTCTGGTTATGTTGTTTCTTTATTACTCGTTTACTACTTGCTTCCATTTATGTTTCTATTACTTCATTGTTGGTTGAAAATTAATA
This sequence comes from Nicotiana knightiana, assembly GCA_005239525.1. Lineage (NCBI taxonomy): Eukaryota > Viridiplantae > Streptophyta > Magnoliopsida > Solanales > Solanaceae > Nicotiana > Nicotiana knightiana. The sequence goes on along the minus strand of ML396728.1, from coordinate 439,036 downwards.
ATTTTTTTACCGTTGGTCTTACATTGATTTTCTTTCCGTTGTTAACTTATGCATATCTTGAACAAGTTTCTATGTCTAGTAGGTGTTTTGACCAAGCCTCGTCACTACTCTACCGAGGTTAGGCTTGATACTTACTGGCTACTATTGCGGTATAGTCATGCTACGCTTCCGCACATTTTTGTACATATCTAGGTATTCTGATTGCTTTTTTGTGAGTTTCTTCTGCGTGACAACATACTTCAATGTATACCAACTTGAAGTTCGCAGGCCTCGGAGTCACCATCTTACTTCATTACGGTACTGCTAAATTGTTATTCAAAACAGTATTGTGTTTATAAATTCTAGTGAGTTTTAGTAGTGCTTATGACTCCATACTACTGGTTTTGGGAAATGTATAACTCTAGGGTGCTTGCGGCTATATAGTCCATTTAATGGTTTATGATAAATGATTAAACAATTCAATTATGTTATTAAACCATCATGTGTTAGGCTTACCAAGTCTTAGAGACCAGGTGTCATCACGACAACCTAAGGTGGGAAATTGGGTCGTGACAAGTTGGTATCAGAGTTAGGTTCATAGGTGCTACGAGTCATAAGAATGTTTTGTAGAGTCTCGTGGATCAATGTAGAGACGTTTGTACTTATCTTCAAGAGGCTACAGAACTATTAGGAACCACTCCTTTCATTCTCTATCATGCGACATTGGTTCATCTTGAAGCATACATCTTATATCCCTTTACATCCACTCGTATATGATGTTGCACACTCGGTATCAACTATGTTCCGACGGTTTGTAATGTTGCGGATAGGATGTGAGAGGGCCATAGATGCTCGATCATTGTCTCGAGGTATTTTCCAGACTAAGGACGCAGACATGTTGGTAGATCTTCAGTTGTTCTAGTGTGGGATGCAACTGATTCGTGTAACTGATTTGTGTTGTACGAGCTTATGATGATTGGTAATGTGGATCATCAGATATTGTGCCCTATGACTACATGCCAAGTGGAGGATTCTACAATCAACGATCAGATTGCATGGGCAAGTGTCATATCAGTCTCGGGTTTGAGGTATATATGATGTGTTAAGGGGTTCCCTCGAATTGTCCATGACTAATACCTGAAATTTTCATGGGATGGTGCTGGAACATGTGGTATATCTGTACCTTTTCTCAATATACATTCTAGTATTAGAGAGGTTAGAGAAACATCTTCATATTCATAGAAGGTCTCTTCAGAGTGAGTATCTCGGTTGTAGCATTGTTGGGTACTCAAAGAAAATATAAGGGTTTATGGGTTTTCGGATGACGTGGTTCGTGCTATTGTCTTTCGCAATGAGCTTTGACATAGGATTATTGTGTACTGATAAGGGAAAGTTTTGACTTGAAGACAAGTCAAAGAGGATTAGATGAAATGGGCCAGCTCAGTGGTGTTGGGTTAGCATATCAACAAAGGTAACGGGTCTTTTGGTGTGGCAATGCTTCACTAGCATTCTGTGGAAATACTCTTGGGTTAGATGGCTTGCATGACTTGGTTGAGTTCGGAAAGTTTAGTTATGATGGCTTGGTGATTTGAGAACTGGCCTCGAAGAGTTCTTGATAATGTCGACCACAGCTTGAGCTAGATGTCTGCTACCGGCATAAGGAACGTGTTATGATTTTTGCCTGGATTGGGTCACGAGTTCTAGACAACATGGATGATTTCAGATGTTTAGAATAATTTTAGCATTATTTGATACCGCCTTAAGAAGGATGCACACTCCAGAATGTGTATTGTGTCTCGACTTGCGGATGCCTGACTAGTAGGGTAATTTCCTGGTTGATCGACTGCTGGTGTCTAGATTTTGCTTTGTCGCATGAAAGAATTATAGAATTACTTCTCGTGGGATGACCGTATGTGAGAAATCTGTCAGTTATTTAAGTAGTGTAGTTTTATCGGATATAGAGATTATAGTATTCCACGGATTTGAAGACTAAGAGGGTTCTCGAGGCAGATTATTCCATGGTTGTGAACGATGAAGGTATGTTAAGAGGTTGGCAACTGATGGTATGTACCATAGATATTTTGGGCTTTTCGGAGGCTATCTACCTACTTTGCAAGGATCAAAATTGATTCGGAGGCTACTTGTAGGTCTAGTAAGGATGTGTGTTCCAGGTAGGGCCAGATTTATCTACGCAGCATAGTTATTGTGGAGGGGTAGGTTATCTATTAGGGTGGATCACATTCGTGTTCTGATATGTCTCATGTGTTACTCTCATATGCAACGATGGGTTGTGATCAGTTGGTTATCTACACACCGATGCAGTTATGTTTGGGGTTTGTAGCGAAATTCAAGTGAGATTGCTCTTGGGTGTTGAATGGTCGATTTTGCCTTGGTTATGGTCTTCTTGTTTCTGGTATATAGTGGTATCCATATCTCCATATGTATGGTCATGCGCTTCATGTGTTTGATGTTGATATGCTTATTGTGGTTGATTGTGAGTATCATGGCTCGATGTACTCCAGGTGGACCGGTGTCGGAATGGGTCATACATCACAGCAGCACTATGCTAGGATATGATCCTTTGTGCTTATTTCTTGTATTATGTTTCCCCTTGTGTGGTGGATTTATTGCATTATACTTCGTAGTGTTATCTGTTGAGCTATCCGGATGGTTTCTTTATTTCCATTATTTGTCCATCATTAGGTATATTTGAATTATTGTTCGTTGGTGAACGACTTGCATGGTATGTGGCCTTACATAGGATTTGTGTGATAGGCCGGTCGAGTAGCTTGTACTGGATGAGGTTATATTATTGGCCTGAAATGAGTGCCATCGGATTTGATTAAGGTATGTTAGCAAGAATTGTATCCGGCTTAGATTTTGGCTATGGTTCTTATCATGAAAGAGAGCTCCACGACTTGTTAATCTAATGGGTGGTTATGAGTTTCTGTATGGTTCTTTCATTATTGGCTATGTAAGGAGGTCTAGAACAAGTTTTTAGTTGATATGAGGTTTGTTATCGGTGTCGGGTTAGTTATCGAGCAGCTATTATGGTCGAAAAGTGATTTGTATGAGTGTTGAGTTATGTGGTATATCATGTGATTAAGTCTTGAGAAATGGTTATGGATTGATACATTTTTTCAAAGTTATACGGTGCAGAAATACAAAAATCGGGTCATATAATGAGTTTCGTATGTTGGGATTTAGGTTTTAAGGTTTATGGACTATGGTTGAAGTAAGGGTCCTCTGTTTGGTGGTGTTCTTGGGCTTATATGGATTTGGGTGACGTGGGATCACACTTTATTATGTGTACGGTGAGGATATATGGCGATTTGATTTCTTCGGAACAACTCTTGGCACGTTCGAGGACAAACATATATTTAAGTGCGGGAGAATGTAACGGGCCGACTGGTTGTTTTGAGATTTAGTGTTCTATTAAGTGGTTTGAGACTTTGAGTAGCTTCATATTATGTATTGTGACTCGCGTGTATGGTTAGCTTCGGTTTTCGAGCGCTTCTGGATTGATTTGGGAGAATGATTCTTGTTTTAAAAGCTTGAAGTTGGAGGAATTGACCAATGTTTGACTTTTGGGTAAAGGGACTCGGAATATGGTTTCTTTATTCCAATAAGTTTGTATAATGATTTTGAACATGTCTGCAAAGTTTGGTTAAATTTCGATGAGTTTTGGACGTTTGAGTTGTGTGGTGACTGATTTCGATTTCGACGTCGCTTTGAGCATAAAGGTCTCCATATTGAGGAAAAGGCCTTTGATTCGTGTTTTGACTAGATCATTATATCTGTATCTTAATTTTGGAGCCATATCAACTGAAATCATCAAGTTTCGACATCGTATGAGGAACTTATGCTCATTTTACTAAGAATTGGGTTGCCAAATTTTTAATATTAATTACGAAATTGCCATTGAATTTGTATTTAAAAATCTACTCAATTTCCAAATATTGAAACCAACATATATCCTTCATTGGAGCATCAAAAGCGTGTTTCGGGATCATTTGGTCCAAGGAACGAGGTAGAACAACTGGGCGTTTTTGGCTATTAAGGTCGTTAGAGTTTTTTTCATCTTGAAAGTTTGGGATTTGGAGAATTAAAGGGTGTTCTTCAAGTTTCTTTCATGGGGTAAGGTCTAAACCATAACCTAAGTATTTTTCTTGATTCATTCCCTTGGGCTAAGCTTTAATCCATGATTTTAATTGAAAACCCATTTAATTCTTCAAATCAAGACCTAAGGTTATGTCATAAGTTTTACAAATTTAAAATGAGTTAGAGGTGTTAATTTCCCGATTATGTTTGGGGTTTTATTCTCCTATATTAGGAGAACAACGTACTCGGATTTGGAGAGTTTTGGAGGGGTATTTCGGGAGATATGTGACCCAAATAGTGTGGGTTGGATTCTTGAGTTGTGAACACCCAAGAGTGATGTTTTGGCGATATAGTTGAGCTATCAGACTTTGATTGAGTCAATTTTTGTTCGTGTAAGCTTGTATTAGTTCCGGATTTGCTCGGGTAAGCTTAGATTCGGAATCCAAGGTGGGCCCGACATTGACTTTTTTTAACTTTTGGGGGAAAATGTATATATCATAACTTTATTTATTGTAATTGGTTTCTCTTGCATTGTTTGATGTTATCAAGCCATGTTTTTTAGATTTGAGCCATGTTGAGGCGAATTTTAGGGGGAAAACTATTCCAGAGGGTTGAGTTGACCCAGTTGAGTAAGTATCTTGCCTAACTTTGTGTGGGGAAAACTACCCCTTAGGATTTTGGTTGATTGTGCTATTTGTGTTATGTGGTCATGTATGCAAGGTGACAAATGGGTACACCGACTATATATGGTATTTGACCGGTTGAGATTATCTGACTCTTCTGTACCTTTAATTGAATTGTGATAACATGTTATATCTCTCATTGTTAATCTACTCTTACATGCTCTATTAGACATTGTTAGCACTTGCTCTACCTCTTACGTGTGTTATTTTGCTCTTATATGCTTTAGTTGAAGTTATTGATATCTTTATTCTCTTGTTATCTCTTAATTGTTGAATTACTTTTAATTGAAGTTATTATTTTGTGGAATATCATCTTATTGAGTTATTGGTGTTGATGTTGTAATAGTCGTTATCATATTGACAGGAAGTTGATAATTGTTGAGATACCTTTCCTTCGAGTCTTTTCATTCATTTTGTTATTGTTGAAATTCTTGTACACATTTGGTTGTGTCATAGGCTATTTGTTGTGAAAATAGTGGTATTGTTGACTTTTTGGCAAGTTGTGGCATATGGCCATTTGTGGTGCGAGTTGTGATTGTGTTGTGATATTGATACAAATGTGGTGATGTAAGGCTAGGCGTAGATACGCATGTAGTGAGATAAAGTGGGCTTGATATGCGTGTTCCTAGTAAGGGAACAACGTGAAGCCACGCGGTGAGATAAGGTGGGCTAAAACGCGTGTAGCTATTTCGGGAAAAATGATTTTCAAAACTAAATATAAGGCTCACGCAGTGATATAAGGAAATATTGTGATTGAAATTATGAAATGTGGATACGAGGCAGTACCTCAGTTGTGATTTTCATTGTACATCCATGTTAGGACAACTTGTTAATTTCAACGATCAATGTTCTTCCTTTAATCACTCATCCGCATTTTGATTGTGTTTGGTTATTCATTGTTATCTTGGTGTTGGAACGATCGTTGTTTCTTGTGTGAGTCATGCATTCTACGTGATTCCTTGTGTTTCTTTAACATGCCAATTTGTGCCTCCGTTATAACTTGGTGAATTGATTGCCAATGTGAATTTAATTGCGTGGAGTCAATACATTATATTCTATTGAGTTGTTGGTAACATAATGGTTTAAATTAACGAATTATTAACATGATTTATTCTATGTGCTTCTTAAGATAGATTTTGTTATCTCACTCGGTACCTTATTATTCTAAATGGTTGCTGCACTTTCACTAAAATTAGGTTCTCAAATTATACTCATCACTGTGTTAAATGTTTAGGTTACTTAAAATTGTTATCATATTTTTCTTTAACAAATTCTATATTTAATTCGTTCATTTAACTAATGTTTTGCTTCTTTTGAAAATGATACTTTTACTCAATTTTATTGATTTCTAAACTAAACCCATCTTATACTCTGTTTCGTACAAGTTTTATATTGTTTTAAGTTACTTCATTAGTAAAATAAACTCACTATTTAATTTGTCATCTTACCTTATTCAAGATTTTTACTATGTTTTATGATGTCTAAATATATCGTTCATTCAACTGAATTTATTTTTATAATGGTTTCAAATTACATGGTACCACGTGGGCTTTGCCATGCGAAGGTGAATGTTATTGTGAGCACGAGGTACCATATGTGTAAGATTTAAAAATTGTGGTTCATGACTTGTGGTTTATGAGGCGTGGTGCCTCAGGGTGATTCTTGTTGTAAGTTCAAGGGTTGGGAGCGATTTGATTATTTGAGTTGTCATCCGTTTTTTTCCTTATTTGAGTTCATTTACATCTCATCGGTGTTCTGATTATGTTGTTTCTTTATTACTCGTTTACTAATTGCTGTCATTTATGTTTCTATTACTTCATTGTTGGTAAAAAACAATAATGTTTTTGCCAATGATCTTACATTTATGTTCTTTCCATTGTTAGCTTATGTATATCTTGAACAGGTTTCTATGTATAGTAGGTGTTTTGATGTGGCCTCATCACTACTATACCGATGTTAGGCTTGATTCTTACTGAGTACCATTGTGGTGTACTCATGCTATACTTCTGCATATTTTTGTGCAGATCTAGGTATTGCGATTGTGTTGTTGAGAGTTGTGTCTGCGTGGCAGAAGACTTCAAGGTATACCTGCTTGACGTTCACAGGCCTCGTAGTCACCATCTTACTTCATTATGGTGTTGTTAAATGGTAATTCAAAATAGTATTGTGTTTAGAAATTCTAGTGTGTTTTAGTAGTGGTTATAAGTCCGTACTACCGGCTTTGGGACATGTTTCTATTGGCTGCTAGAGGCTATGTATGTCATTTAATAATTTATGATAAATGATTGAATAGTTCAATTCTGTTATTAAACCAGCATGTGGTGGGCTTAACTAGTCTTAGAGACTAGGTGCCATCACGACATCCTAAGGTGGAAAATTGGGATCGTGACACTTTCTTCATTCTCCGCCACCAATCGTGATGTTTCAAGTCACAGACATCATGACACCTTGGTTAATGGAATAACATGAGTTTTGAGGCTCCTCAAGGATCAAATATATTAACCCATCAATATTTGGGACACAAATCCGGATATTAAGCCGCATAACACCATCATCACCAATCACAACCTCCTTAGCACCACCGCACTGAATCGTGTCGCTCAACACCATCAAGTGATCATCAAACTGATGAGCCTTGATATGCTCCAAAAATGATGAATGAGCAATAATAGATGTAAGAACCCGGATGGATTTTGATACATCCACTCTCAAAAACAGATTTTCCAAAGCCTGAACATCCATGGCTAGTGGTCTCTCTGTTATCGGTAAATACGCCAAACTGCCCATACTCTCAGCTTTCCTATTCAATGCACTGGCCACTACATTAGCCTTCCTCGTATGATATAATATAGTGATATTATAGTCTTTCAGCAACTCTCATCATTTCCTCCACTGCAAATTAAGGTCCTTCTACTTGAATAGGCTGGAAACTTCGATGGTCGGTATAGACCTCACATAGAACGCCGTATAGATAATGCCATGGAATCTTGAATGCGTGAACAATGGCTTCCAATTCTAGATCATTAAAAGGGTAATTCTTCTACCTTCAACTACCGATATGCATAGGTTATCACCTACTGTCTCGCATTAACACCGCACCACGACCAATAAGTGATGCATCACAATGCGTACTAAAAGATCACGAACTCTTAGGCAACACTAACACTGACGTTGTAGTCAATGCAATGTTCTGCTTCTGAAAAATCTCCTCACACTTCTCAGGCCATCTGAAAGGAGCATATTTTTGGGTGAATCTAGTTTAAGGTTCAACAATGGATGACAAACCCTCCACAAAACGGTGGTGGTAACTTGCCAAACCCTAGAAGCTCCGAATCTCTATAGCTGAAGATGGTCTAGGACAACTCTGAACTGCCACAATCTTCCTTGGATCCACCTTGATTTCCTCACTAGACACCACAAGACCCAAGAACACCACTGAATCAATCAAAAACTCCCACTTGGAGAATTTAGCATATAGGTTCTTCTCCCTCAAAGTCTGTAGTACGATCCTCGGATGCTGCTCATGATCCTCCTGGTTGTGTGAGTACACAAATATATCATCAATGAATACTATGACGAAAGAATAAAGATATGGCTGGAACACTATGTTCATCAAGTGCATAAAGGGTTCTAGGGCACTGGTTAGCCTAAAATACATCACTAGAAACTCGTAGTGACAATAGTGGGTCCTGAAAGACGTCTTTGGAATATCAGGTCAAACTAATGATACTCATACCTCAAATCAATCTTTGAGAACACTCTAGCACCTTGAAGCTGGTCAAATAAGTCGTCAATGCATGGTAGTAGGTACCTATTCTTGATAGTAACCTTACTCAACTACTTGTAATCAGTACATATCCTCATAGTACCATCATTCTTCTTCACATATAGAACGGGTGCACCCCAAGGTGACACACTAGGCCAGATAAAGCCCTTATTAAGTAATTGTTGAAATTGTTCCTTCAACTCAATAGATGTTATGCGATACGGTAAAATAGAGATGGGTTGAGTGTCCGGTACCAAGTCAATACCAAAATCAAGGCCTCTACCGGGTGGCATACCCAGTCTGCTGGAAATACATCTTTGAAGCCTCTCACTATCGAAACTAACTCAATGGAAGGAGTATCAACACTAACATCCCTCACGAAGGCCAAATATGCCAAACATTTCTTCTCAACCATAAGCTGAGCCTTCAAAGATGTAATCACTCTACTAGGAACATAATTTAGGGAGCCTCTCCAGCCCAACCTTGGTACCCCGGTATCGCCATCATCACGGTCTTAACATGAAAATCAAGAATAGCGTGGCATGGAGACGAAAAAATTCATGCCCAATATCACATCAAAATCAACCATGATGAGAAGTAAACGATTAACTCTCGTCTCACAACACCTAATAGTCACCACACTTGACCAGTACACACGGTCCACAATAATAGAATCACCCACTGATATAGATACATGAACATGCATAACTAAAGAATCGCGGGGCACAGCAAAATAACGAGCATAGTACAATGACACATATGAATAAGTGGAACTAGGATCAAACAATATTGAAGCGTGAATGTGGCATACTGAAACAGTACTTGTGATAACAACATTGGAAATAACTAACTCTAGCCTGGTAGGAAAAGCATATCATCGAGCCTGACTACCACCTGATCGACCACCCCTCAAGGGTGACCTCGAACTCCCCACCCCGAGTTGGCTAAGTGGGTGGTGTAGTAATTGGTGCAGAAGTTGCATCATGACCTCTCTATTGTGCGGGACCTCCTATAAAAATCGGGGTAAAGCCTCCTCACATCCCCCAACTCCCCACACTCATAAAAACCTCGATCTAAGGATGAATGTGGGGCCTAAGCTTGACCCCGAGAACTAGAATAAGTACTAGAAGAACACAATGCTGACAAACTCTGAATTAATGGAGCACAATACAAACACTAGACTGGGAGTGCATTGAAAGATGATTAAACTGGATGAGTACTGTATAAACAATGACTAGATAATACACCACGGTGAACTGGACGAGCTATCTGAGCAAGCCTAAAAGATAACATCTACTGTGATGTGACTGACCTCCATATGAGGTACCACTAAAACCATCTGAACTACGGGGCCTCTAACTCTCCCTCTCCTTCCATTCAAGCCTTCGAACATGCTCCAAGCACCTAACAATCTCGACCACCCGGTCAAACCTAACATTCTTCTCAGCCTCTCGAGCCAAACTGAAGAATAGGCCATAGTTGAGGCCATCAAACCTCCTCATTCTCTCTCTTAGTATGAACAAACAATATTTTATGACGAGACTAATCTGGGAATCTCATCTCATATTGAGTCACTATCATAACTTCCCGGAGTAGCTGCTCAAACTTCCTACAAAGCACCTCTCTACGAGTCTAGGGAACAAACTTCTCTAAGATGTGGACTGAGAACACATGCCACATAAGTGATGCTGCACCGGCTTGGTTGCTCAACTCATAAGCCTGCCGCCATTTGCAGGTTGCCCCTGTCAACTAAAATGTAGCAAATACAACCTCTCTGGTGTATAAAAGACCCACTGCGTGAAGAATCTGCTGACACCTATCTAGAAAATCCTGAGCATCCTCTTACTCTAGTCCACTGAACTCTGGAGACTTAAGCCTCCCAAACCGCTCCAATCTCTTCTTCTTATCATCACTTATGGTGGACTGACCTCCGCTCGAGCAGCAGCAACTGACTGAACTGACAATACACACGACATCTGAAGTCCTTGAGCTACTGCTCTGGAGTACGGGCAGTGAGAGTCTAGGCACCTCCCCCCAACCTGTGAAGTGGCTGGTGCAACTGGAAAAGAAACTGTATGAGCTAGGCATGTGTACACAATCAAAATTAAACTAAGGCCTCATGAAGTCTAGTAACAATGATAGGTGCTGCCGGTGCATGAGCTTGCCCCACAGGTTCCATAATATATAGTATTTGATCCTCACTTGGAGAAACTGGTGGCTCCATAGGTGCTATATTTATAGTACAAGCCGCACCTCGACATCTACCGCGGCACATGCCTCTTATGGCCCAAACTATTGGTACTGGTGGTGGTCCACCTGGCTGATCGCACACATCCTCACTATCTATGTAACAATAGAAGTGTCATGTTTCAAGCTTTGGAAATAACAATTTCGCACCATAAGAATGCAAGAAAGTGAAGTTTCCTAACAGTTTGGTAGCCTCTCAAAGATAAGTACAAACGTCTCCGTACCGATCCACAAGACTCAACTAAACCTGCTCATGACTCGTGAGACCTAAGCAACATAGTTCTCTGATACCAACTTGTCATGACTTAATTCCCACCGGAGCCTCGACGTCGCCTAACACTACTTACCAAGCAAGCAACACTCACATAATAACTATGAATTTAATTGAACAAGAATAAACAAAACAGCGAAAATATCATAATTATCTAACAATACAGTGAGAGTATTGCTACAATCATCCCTAAAGATTGGTGCCAACGAGTACATAAGCACTACTAAAGAAAGAGAGTCAAGGTCTACGCACGTCGTAACAGCTACCTCAAAATCTCCAAATACTAGTATCCAACACGACTCTAGCAATCGCACAGTCTAGATGTACCTAGATCTGCACACGAAGTGCTGACTGTAGTATGAGTACAACCGACCTCATGTACTGAATATAATAGTTAGAAATCCATACAAATGACAACACAAATATAATGATGACAATAGCAATAAGTATCTCAAAGAAATTATCATAATCTTCTTATCATATTATCAAATTTAGACATACTTTCATGTGTAACAATTAAAGCCCAAATTGATAAGAACATGTCAAAGACAACTACCATGAGGTGTGATACATATCCATGCCTACATGTCAGTATGCATGTCAAACGAATGATTTCACGGTGATATCCCCAGATGCTCATATACTCAAGTTGCTTGTCTCAAATTCCACCTCATCACACACACACAACCACCCAGCACTGTACAAGTGCCTGGCATCAAAGCCCTTTACTAAAGCATGTGTATATATATATCGTTTTGTCCGAGCTCACTACTGGTATGTTAGACTTCAGAGGGGCGGATCCTGCCCAAGCGCTAATCAAAATCCAATAAGGTCGGCTGCGATGTGCAGCCCTATCCATATAATAGTAATAATAATAATAATAATAATAATAATAATAATAATAATAATATGTAAGGCCCCGTAAAAAAATTTACCTAGAAACCCGGGAATTCGTGGTGCCGAGGTTTTTTTTTTTTTTTTTTT